>CANYCX010804613.1:0-10471 GCA_948193385.1 Breynia disticha f. nivosa
AATTGAGAATGTATGTTCTTTAATGCATCATCTAGTATTATCACTTATACCCCAAATTCATTGTTCTCATCTATGCCCTTATTTGGCCATTTTATATGACGTTTGCAAACGGGCCTCGTCGGCCGGGAGTACAGGTTACAGTTACTATGGTCCATAGATTTTTATGCCCAGTATAGACCTGATTAATGCCCAGTATAGGCCTGTTTAATGCCAGTATAGGCCAGCACACTCGAACACTAAAATGTGAAACGAGTTTCCACTGTGCCTCAGTAACGTATGTTTTATATACGACTACAATTATGCTCCCAAGAGCCGGTAACCCTCCCCCATCTCAAATTTATGCTCCCAAGAGCCTTTTTCACTTTAGTTATATGCTCCCAATGAGCCCCAAATGCATGCATGATGTGAGAATGAACAAACAGCACATCTATGCATGTCCACACCATGCTAAAACATCAAGTATGGATCGCAACACAACATTATCACAACCCACAGCATAGCTTACAAATTCAGGTCAACTATTAACATATAATCCAACCAGACTCGTCATTCAGTTAAGTTTCCAATAACATTTCACATCAAGTACACCAATCCACAACAATCTGTTTTTCATATTACACCACAACAACAATTCCAATACATACCAACCTATAGCCATCTATCCAATAACCACACATACAGCTTCATATTGCATAACACTTAACCAATCAAGTCACACGTTTCACATGCAAGAAACATACAAGCAAAAGAAGTTGTGCTCGCGTTGCTTACTTTACAAAACATGCCTAAGGCTCTGGCCTGGAACTCCCCTCTCCGGGATTTGGACCTCCTAAAGAACAAATTCATAATTTATATTAATTACTTAATCACAATACTATACAAAGCAATAGTTTAACGATAATATCGTATTTATATGTTTAGGGAATTAGATTTTCTTATGTTTGCCCTTCCTATCATTTATAATCCTTAACTACCCTAATTAATTCTTTTCCTCCTCTCTTCACCAACCTCATTTAACGCTTCTAAGCACTTACTTAAATATGCTACACAAAACTAACCCCTCACACTTCCATTAAATACCATTTCCCCCACTTTTCCTACTGAAACCCTATACCAATTCTACAACCTTATTATCTTCTCTCTCCTCAACCAACACGATTTAATTAACCTCAATAAGGCTCGAGGATTCTTACCTAAACCACAAAACACAAAATTGAACTTAGGGTTGAAAAACCCATTCACGTCACTATTCACCCTTGACGTTCTAACTACGATTTTGGTCACATATCCCATGTATAAACACCAAAAACAGTTACCAACGGCTAGTATACATACTAAGCTTTCCAAGGAGCCATTTTATGCTCAAATCGGAGCTTAAACGACATAGTTTTAAGGCTGAAATCTATGATTAAGGTATAAAAACGGGATTTCCACAATCACGAAAGAAATTCTTACCGTATCTTAGTCTAGGATCAGACCTGAACCTTTCCAACACTAGGATTTCACGAAGAACAGTATTCCTAGGGTTTCTTTTGAGCTAGAGAGAAAATAAGGAAGAAGATAGAGAGTTCTAATGGTGTAGAGAGAGAGAGCTAGAGAGATGTATATATTAAGTTAATTTTGGGACGGTTTTGCCCTCGGCACTATTAGGTTACCTTTCCTTCTGTTTTCTATTTCCCCGGTGATCTAAACACCCTAAAATTTTTATAATACATAAATCTTCATTTCCTCCACTCAACTACTATTTAATTAAATTACAAAAAATTTCTTCTTATTTTTATTAAATATTTTATTTAAATTTTAAAATAACGTAAAATTGAGGGTGTCATAATATGAGGTGTTGTGGTATGCTTAAAGTGTCCATAATCATAAACTAAATGGCTTCAATGCTTGTGTACAAATCGTGTAGTATTTGAAGTATGAAGTTATGTATGAATTATGGAAAGGATAAATAATGTGTAATGTGGATGCTTGTGATGGTATGATTTAATTTTGATAATCTATGTTTAAGCATGTGGTTAATGGTTATTAGCTGTAATGGAGGTATAAGTGTTTAGGAAGCTTGGTTTGCTATGCTTAAGCTTGAGTGAAATGTGTTGATAGGGAAATGACTTAGAATTTTTGGACAGATTGTTGTTGCAATGGATTAGTGTACGTTACTATAGCCAGTAACGTACGTTATATATATAAACCTAAATTAATTTGAGTATAAACTATGTTATTCATACCTGGAAAAATACTGAAGAATAACGTACGTTAGTGAAGATGTAAACCTACGTTATTTTGTCCAGAAAACTTGATTTCGGCTTAATAACATACTAATACATATCTAAAGTATCCTAATGATTCAGGATGATTTCCTTAGCGAATGAACACTTAAAATAACTTGTTTGTGGCATGGCTACGGTGAGCAATTAGGGAAGTTAGGTGTGATTACGGCGTTTGTGTTCCTGGAACACACCCGTATTGGCCGAAGGTTCCCTTGTGCATTCTTCATAACAAGTATTCACTTACTAAGTATTTTTATATAATCACCTTTGTTTTTCTGTGTAAACATGTGCAGAATGATAGGTACTGTTGACAGGACTACGCGATCGGCGAGGCTGAGCAGTGCAGTACTGAAGGTTGAGCTCCCAGTTGTCTTGGTTTTTGTGTATGATTGTATATCTATACATACATTAGCATAAATGTGATTTATAAACATATCATGTTAATGTTCTCCACAGCTTCTGCATATTGAACTTTATTTTGAGTATGGCTCTCATCGATCTTTGTGAAATGATTTGCAAATTTTAATTCTATGGTTTTCTCTCTGAGACTTAAGTGTTTAAAAGGAAAAAAATGGTGCTAAAATTTTACGACAATTGGCGTCACATTTAGTGGTATCAGAGCAGGGATTAGATTCGCTGCAGACTCTGCCAAAAAAATATTTTCATTGCATTATTGTGTGTGAAACTAAGGTTTTCAAAATGGTTATTTCTATAGGATGGAGCCAGTCGACCAAGTATCGCCCGATGCCGTCGAGTCCCGATAGTTTCTGCAGGGGCAGGGATCCCCCATAAAGAACAGGAAGCACAGGCACACGCTGCTATTCCACCTTTTGATCCCGCTCATGCTCATTTCTACAAAATGATGCAAAGAATGATAAGACAACTAAGGGATCAATTGGGAATTAACCTAGAAAGGAACTTTAGAGAGGGGCGCAGACATGGCACAAGCTCGTTTGAGGGTACCACATATCCGACTGAAGTAGAGTATTGGCTCTGGGATACTGAGCGAATTCTCAATCCGTTGAAGTGTACTCCAGAACTAAAGCTGAGGTACACCACCTTGCTTCTAGAGAGGGATGCATGGTATTGCTGGGAGGCAGTTCCTGGAAGTCACAAGGAATGAGTTACCCTTACTTGGGAAGATTTTAAGAGGGATTTTGGGAACAAGTACACCCCTTCCTTGTGTCATAGATAAAGAGGAGCTAGTTCTATCATAGGGGGTAGAGAAAATAGATCCAGTCCCTCTAAGGATTGTACCAGAGACAGAGGATGGGTGAGAGGACACTCCAAAAAGAAAGTGGAAGAATCTGTTGGATACTCCCCTACTAGGTGCCAGAGAGCAATCATGCATCCAGGTGTGGACACTCTTCCGGTATGCTATTATTGTAACAAGCCAGGCCATTGCGTTTAACATTGTTATACAAAAAGGACAGAGGAGAGGATGAGAGCCTCTGAAAAGAGTGGTAATGGAGGTAGTCGAGGAGTTACTGAGGCCAACAGAGGTCGAGATGGGAATGAGCAAATTGGGGGTATTATCTCCAGAGATGAGGGTGATGCTTAGGCCGCAGCTCCGCCCCAGACACGTATGTATGCAGTGACACACGATGAGGCTATGGCCAATCTTGGTGACAGTCTTGGTAAGTTTCCTATACCTATTTATGTTATAAGAATATATGGTGTGTTATGTGAAATAGTCGTGTAGATAATTTATATGGTGATGTGTGACCAAGTGAGGAAACTTGTCAACGTGTAAGACTTAATGAGAGTTTGAAACAAAGTGAGCAAAATTATCTGATAGTCATACTGTAACCGAACCAATTAAGAATGAAATTGGTTGTGGTAAATGAATTGCATAAATGAGACTTGTCAACTTGGGGAGAAACCTTAATAATTAACAAGAGTAAGAGACTTTTCCTTGAAAATTGGAAAGTGATCTCGAGTTGTGTGTGGATTAAGGCCACACGAAAATCGAAATCAGTGAACTTGAATGACCAAAAGACTGGTTAGGTATTATGTGAGTGAAAAATAAACTGAAAATTGAGAATTTAGACAACAAAATAACTCTATTTTGGGAAATCCATAGTGATATGTGAGAGGAAATACAAATTAAGGAAATTGTTAAAAGTTACACTTATTGATAATATTGGGAGACTATGGTAACGTATGTTTGAGGATTTGAGAATAAAACATGATTTTTTAGGTTGCTATCGCTCGTCATATTTCTTGAATGTAGTGCTAGAGTTATATTTTGTATATGGAAGTGATCATTTGACTTCCTGCATAGTTCTTGACCAAGGGGAGGACATTTCTTGCATTTTTCACACATGTACTGCATCTTTACATTTTCTTCTTATGCATATGTACGCAAATAGCAAATCATATTTCTTGCTTACCTGCCTTGGGATGACACTACCTGATAGCTGGAAGATCGCGAGGATTGTGATTTTGATCGTTTGTGACATTGAGATAGGTATATGTGTATTTTAATGTTTAAAGTGAAGTTTAAAAAGGGAATCGTAAAGGTAAGTTCTGGTGCCCATTGGGGTTCTCGATGAATAGGCATGACTTGAGCATTTATGTGGGTATGTGAGTACACAATAATCCAACCCAGAGTCGATGAGATGTTAAGGGTACTTGTCAAGGCAAGTCAAAAAAACTTAAGACAAGTTTAAGCCGACTATTGCCAATAAAGATGTTGGCATCAGTTATGAGGTAGAGAATTATAAAGTGCAAGAGGATGTTGGGAATCACGACGAACATGAATAAAATAGTGTGTTAAAGGCCTATTACCTGGAAACGTGTAGTATAGGGATGTTATAAGCTTAGAGGCGTAAGAAATGCTCCTAGGTGAAAATGTGCAAGTGGAAACTCGGATGTGTGGTATAGATGAAATGTAAGGCTATGCCTTGGCCATTTATGTGAGTTAAATTATGGTGCTGAACTGGAGAGTTAACGTTATGTACAAAAGTGGCTATACATCCATGGATCAAATGATTACTGTATTCGATGCATGCAAACGATAAAGTGGTTGCATGGATAATAAGGTATGAGAGGTACGTGAATATGTAGACAATGGGTGGACGTAATTGTGAGTCCTTGGTTGTCATTCGTATGATTGAAGTGTTTTAGTTCTTATGGGTGAGTTTATAAGGTGTTTTTGTGATTGAAAGTGTGAATATGCTCACAGTTGAATATGTTTTGGGTGGGAATATGAAGTGAATTATGAGTGTGCTATGAGATTTGCATGTGTTATGTTATGAGATACATCATGAAAGTCAGAGTTATGATGTGATGAGTGAGATTGTGAATGCTACATGTGAATGGTATATCCTGAAAAGTTTACACTTCTATGGCCTAGGGATAATGGTGGGTTATAAGTGAACGCAGAATGTTTGGAGATGTATTACCGAGACTTAATGCTAGCAGATTGTGACATGTTCCTAAGCGGATGAAAGTGGGTAAGTACATGAATTGTGGAATGTGCTTGATTTTAGTGTGGACTATACTCATGTATGGAAGCTAGTTGAACTTAAAAGTTCATATTGCTTATTAGTATGTTTGATTCTTGTTAGTTGCCTAAGTTGATAGCTTGATGTTGGAATGTTGGAGTCGAGTGGTTTAGAAACTAACTTGCTCCTAATTTCAGGGACAAAATTTCTTAAGGGTGAGACCTGTGACGCCCTAAAAATTTTCCATTTTATGTTGAATAAGTCTAATTCAATGTTGATTTATGTTTAATTCATGTGGAATAATGTTTAAATGAGGTGGGAAGAAAGTGTATATGGATATATGTATGTCGGGGATCGAAAGAAGGTTAGAAATCGACGATGTAGCCATCAGGGAGCCATTAACGTACGTTAATTGTATGGTTAACGTACGTTAACCTAGGTTTAGGTTGAATAACATACGTTAGTTAAGGAATAACGTACGTTATTCTTTGTTGCCTACCCAGAATTTGCATTATAGATTAGTTAAGGAATAACATACGTTATTTTATGTTTAAAATAAACATATGTTAACAGAAGTCTAGACATGTCATTAAAAGGCCGAGAACAGCCGTAATAGGGGGAAAACACCCCCACACTCTCCAACCTCTCTCCCAACTTCCACACACCATTCCTAAGCCTACCCAAACACCAAACCTACCTACAAACACCTCGGTTTCAATAGATTAACAACTAATTTACCCCTATCATCAGAATCTTTCACATTAGAGTTTTGGAGGAAAGAGGAGGTAAGGTAACTTTAGATTCTAAGCTGGAATTTGAGTAAAAACATGTGCATATCTGTTGCGTGAAAAATGAATGTCTATGGTTTATGATTATGATAAGAGCATGAATTTTCTTTGTTATGATAAGGATTCTTGTTGGGTTATATGTTTATATGTTTGTATGTTGAACTGTATGAGGTGTGGGACATAATGTGAACTTATATGCTTTGTGATGAAATGAGGATAAGTGTTCATGAGTTTGGTGATGATGTGAATGATAACATGACCTACTTATTCTATGCTTATATGTTAAGGTGTGGTGGATGTTTGATTGATGAATATGATGTGTTGTGGTATGCTTAAAGTGTCCATAATCATAAACTAAATGGCTTGAATGCTTGTGTATAGATGGTGTTGTATTTTAAGTATGAAGTTATGTATGAATTATGGAAAGGATAAATAATGTGTAATATGGATGCTTGTGATGGTGTCATTTGATCTTGATAATGTATGTTTAAGCATGTGCTTAATGGTTATTTGTTGTAATGGAGGTATAAGTGTTTAGGTAGCTTGGTTCGCTGTGCTTAAGGTTGAGTGAAATATGTTGTTAGGGAAACGACTTAGAATTTTTTGACATATTGCTGCTGGAATGGATTAACGTACGTTACTATAACCAGTAACGTACGTTATATATATAAACCTACATTAATCTGAGTATAACCTATATTATTCATGCTTGGAAAAATACTGAAGCATAACGTACGTTAGTGAAGATGTAAACCTATGTTATTTTGTCCAAAAGACTTAATTTTGGCTGAATAACATACTAGTACATATCTAAAGTATCCTAATGATTTAGGATGATTTCCTTAGCGAATGAACACTTAAAATAACTTGTTTGTGGCATGGCAACGGTGAGCCATTAGGGAAGTTAGGTGCGATTACAGTGTTTGTGTTCCTAGAAGACACCCATATCGGTCGAAGGTTCCCCTCCGGATTCAGTATAACAACTATAAGGATTCACTCACTGACTATTTCTATATACTCACCTTTGTTTTACTATGTAAACATGTTCAAAGTGACAGGTACTGTCGACGGGACTACGCGATCGACAAGGCTGAGCGGTGCGGTACTGAAGGCCGAGCTCCCAATTGTTTTCGTGTGTATGATTGTATATCTATACATTCATTAGTATAGCTGTGCTTTATAAACATATCATGTTAAATGTTTTCCACAGCTTTTGCGAACTTTAATTCTATGGTTTTCTCTTTGAGACTTAAGTGTATAAAAAGAAAAAACAATGTATTTATTCAAAAATGAGTTTTACAAAAATTGGCGTCATATTCTAGCTACCCTCGAAAAATCCTTGATAAATCTGCGATAATAACCAAGTAAACCCAGAAAACTCTGTGCCTCAGATACATTCTTTGGAGTTTCCTAGTCTTGAACCGCTTTTATCTTGCTAGGATCCGGTATCACCCCCTCTGTTGAGATCACGTGTCCTATAAAGATAACCTCATACATCTAGAACTCGCATTTGCTAAACTTAGTATACAACTCTTTTTCTTTCAACAAATCTAGCACAATCCTCAAATATCGCTTGTGCTCTTCCTTATCTCTCCAATACACCAGAAAATCATCAATAAACACAACCAAAAACTGATTTAAATAAGGTTGAAATACTGTATTCACCAGTGCCATAAATGCAGCTGGTGCATTCGTCAATCTAAGTGGCATAACATTGAACTTGAAATGCTAGTACCGGGTCCTGAACATTGTCTTCTCAATCGACCTATCCTCAACTCTCAGCTGCCAATAACCTGACCTCAAGTCAATTTTAGAGAACATTGTAGCTCCCCGTAGCTGATCAATCAAATCATCTATCTGTGGCAACGGATACTTGTTTTTTATAGTCACCTTGTTCAGCTGACGATAGTCGATACACAATCACATACTATCGTCTTTCTTTTGCACAAACAACACTAGTGCTTCCCAAGGTGATACGCTGGGTCGTATGAAAACTTTCTCTAATAACTCCTTTAGCTGTTGTTTCAACTCCTGTAACTTAACAATTACCATCCTGTAAGGTGTAATAGATACTGGTGTTGCTCCTGGTACAGTATATATCTTAAATCAGCCTCTTACTGTGGTGGCAATCCCAGTAACTCAATAGGAAATACCTCAGGATACTCACGTACTATCTTTAAATCGCGCACCTCTAACTTAGGTTGATTCAGATTAATCACTATAGTAAGATAGGCATCACAACCCTCTCTTATCAACCTCGCAGCAATCACTACTGAAATCACGCAAGAAGGAATAGTCTTCCTTTTGCCTACTAACAATACTCATCTCTCGCCATCAACCTCAATCACAACTTCTTTCCAATAACAGCCGACCATAGCCTGATTCTAGGATAACCAATGCATCCCTAAAATAATCCCAAACTCTGTCATCCTCAAAACAATCAAATCGGCAAAATAAGTTGACTTGCCAAATCTGAGCTCAAAATGCTGTAAAATGTCTGACTAACACAATACTACCAGCATGCATCAATACAGAAATAGTATAACCCAGATGTTCTATACTACCTCCAATATGGTCTACCACAAACTTATTCACAAAAGATCACTTAGAGCCCAGATCAATCAGTACTAAAGTAATATATATAAATATATAAATAGTACCAGTAGTCACGTCTGAATCCTCTACTGCCTCATCTCTGGTCATAGTAAAAACTCGGTCCTATGGTGCTGACCCTACTAGTGTTGTGACCCTGCTAGCTCCACTAGCTCCACCTGTACCAACTACTCTACCTCTGGAGACTGCTCCTCCCTTAGAAGTAGACCCTGAACCTCATTTGCCTCTACCTCTCCCACTACCTGTCGATGCTGTAGTATGAACATCACCAACACTACTCTGTCTGGTATCCCTGCCAGTATAAGTACATGTAAATCTACTCGGATAAGTAGGAAGCCTAGTGCAATAACTCCTCCTACTTGCTACTCTGCCTTTAGACTTTCTACCACCCATACCTGTACCTTTGGAACCTTTGATCTCAAATCTCTGACCTCTAGTCTCTGACCTCTAGTCTCTGACCTCTAGTGTCCTCTAGATGAACTAGATTCAGAAATCTTCTGTCACTTTCCTTCTTTCTTGTTTTCTTTCTTTTCACCCTCTGTCTCCAACTCTTCTACCCTGATGGCTACCTCAATCAGTATCTCATATGTCAGGGGTTTCATCATAATCCTATTGCAAATAGAATACATCAAACCTCTCTCAAATCTATCTATCCTCTTATGGTCAGTGTTAACATCGTCTAGAGCATATCAAGACAGTTTGGTAAACTCTGCCTCATACTCAACAACAATCCTCTCTCACTGTTTCAACTCCAGAAATTCAATCTTTTTCTTCGTCTAATATAGAGGAGGGGTATATTTATGAGCAGCCTTCCTCAAGAAATCATCCCAAATCAATGTCGGAGGAACATTTTGGATGTTTGGAACTGATTCCCACCGATTCCAAGCTGCTTTCTCTTATAAGGATGTTGCTGTTGGGTTTTCTACGTGTTTTAAAACTATTGGCAGGGGAAAAAAACACCAAGAATACGCAAGAGACAAACAAGATTAATATAAAATCAACTCAAACCATTCCATGTACAATCGGTTGACATAATGGTAACATAAAAAACAAACTTTATAAAGAAAGATCATACCTTTGCAAGCTCCTTCCTTGGCCGATTGTTCTAGGGCAAGAATCAAGTAACTACCACCTTAGAATACTCCAAGGTGACCTCTATGACACCAATTAAGAATCCTTAGTGTGATCCCTCTACAGAAATAACACACAGATTAGCAAAATCGTGTACTAGCACAAGAGAATAACATATCACCTTAGTTCTGTCAGTTTTGGATGAGATTCTGATCAAATAGAGAGCACTAGGATGATTATATCATACAATCAGCCCCTAAACCTCACTTCATTCTTAAGA
>CANYCX010804770.1:0-19869 GCA_948193385.1 Breynia disticha f. nivosa
TCAGACTATTGATAAATTGGTTGAGCCAAGAACCTATGCTGAAGCTATTAAAGAACAGTGCTGGCGTGATGCAATTAAAGCTGAACTTTCTGCCTTAGAAGCCAATAACACCTGGTCAGTAGTGGATCTTCCACCTGGCAAAAAGACAATTGGCTGCAAACATGTGTTCAAATACAAGTTCAACGCAGATGGATCCTTGGAACGTTGCAAGGATAGAATTGTTGCTAAGGGATACACGCAGCAAGAAGGTGTCGATTTTATTGACACATTCAGTCCAGTGTCAAAGATTACTTCCATTCGTACTTTATTGGCATTGGCAGCTGCAAAAGGGTGGCATTTAAAGCAACTTGATGTCAATAATGTCTTCCTTCATGGCGACTTACATGAAGAAGTTTATATGGATGTTCATGAGGGGTATTCAGTTCCTCCTGGAAAGGTTTTACGCTTACACAAATCGCTTTATGGCTTAAAGCAAGCAAGTCGCCAATGGTACGAAAAACTATCTACTGCCTTGTTGAATTGGGGTTTTCGCACTTCTTCAGCAGATCATTCGATATTCATTAAGAATAAATCTGGCCATTTTATTGCTCTTTTGGTTTATGTTGATGATGTGGTGGTGGTGGTTAGTGATAGTTTATCACTTGTGGATTCCATCAAGACCTATCTGCATGATTTATTCAAGATCAAGGATCTTGGAGACTAATATATTAAGATTATAATTGATAAATCACTTAAAAAAAAATCTAATTATAACTAATTTAATCATTAATTTTTTAATTACAATTCTCTAAATGCATAATCCACACCCATGAAAAATGGCTGCACTGAAAGCGCATTTTTCAAGACATGGGAGTAAATGCCAACAATGGTCATCGCTGAATAAACATGGTTCCTGAATCGAAATAGGATCAAAATCGTCGGAATCGATCATGTCTGGTTTTAGCTCTGGTTCCATGAATTATGGAACCGTGAACTGGCTGTTCAATTATTTTTTAAAAGAAAATCGAACCCAAACCGTCGAACCAGAACCGAAACCACAGTTTGGAACCGGTTTATGCCTATGCATTTGCCATTCTCAAAGTTGTCTTTTTTCAATCATTCAATGCACCAAACTGCGAAGACGAGAAATTTGCAGGAAAATGACAGGAAAGCAAAGAACAAACAAGAGTTAAATGGTACTAATGCTTGTCTTGTGAACGGATTTTGATTTCAAGAACCACCTGAATATGCAATAATGATCATACAACATCATTTCCAGTCAGCTTGAAGTTTCATTATAACATCAACAACTACAGTGACATTTGAAGCACAATATCAGCTAAAATACTTGAAGAAGAAGAAGAAGTAACTCAGACCTACATCAGTTAATAGCAGCATCTATAAGTAATCCAGAGGAAATGTTAAAATAAGCTTTTGGTATATTTATCTTAATGTTGGCATACAAAGGGTAAGAATAGAACCTTAAAGTACAGCTCTTTTTTCTCCATGTCTTCATCAGTTCATTGTGTCAAAGAACAATGAACAAAACTCTTCCCCTCAAATTTGAACAAAATTTGAATCTGAGATTAAGAATTTGAAAGCAACCTCCAAAACAATATATGAAGGCCACTAAGAAACGTACAATATGCCACGACAATACAACAAAAGGATTGCAGAACTAAGAACTGCCCAAACAAAGACAACCCACCAAGCCATGAACAAAATCACTTCTGAATCAAAAGCGTGGCACGGAAGAACTGAACATAATAATTGTGAGCTCTTAAATGAGTTACCATCAATCCCAGCTAGGCCTAAGAAGAGAAGTACCAAAACAGGGGGGACAAAAAATTGCAGAGCTGCATGACACAAGTAGTGATTGTGCAGAAAAACCTTGGCTCTGCTAAAATCCAAATCCGGAACCTTGCTAGCGTGCAATCTTTGGTACCATGACAAAACAGCTTCATTCAAGTACATTTGCAGATTCGATCTCAAAGCTACAATTTGAATTATCCCTGATAATAACAAGCACCATACCCTAAGTTTAGAGAACTCTGATTCAGTAAGCCCTACATTGCCTACTAACTTCTCAGCATTATCAGTGCTACCGCTATTCTTGTGCACGAGAATTTCCGTAAACGGCTTGATCCAAATCAATGTTGTGAAGACAACAACCAAATAATTCACATATAGAACCAATCTAGCTAACCATCCACAAGAAATTATCGCTAAATTGGATCGAAGCTGATCTGTTCCGAGCCAAAAAGACCGTGCATTCTTACAAGCAGGAATATACAGAAAACCAGCAATGCATCCCATTAATACAGATATAAAAAAACTCCCAAAGCCATCAATAGAACCAAAATCAAAATCCAAGATTGAATAAGCAGCACCGGAACTAATCAAAAGCCCTAAACCAAACCCCAAAAATCCAACAAACATACTAATTTGCTTCTCAGACCTCCTAGAAGCGGATTTCTCTAAACAAGCTTTCGCAATAGAAACAATCACTTTAAACAAACCAAGAAGTCCTAAAACAACTGAAATCAAAGACCCACTAGCAAAGATCCCGTCTTTACTATCTCCGCCTAAAAACCAACAAACCAAAAAGCTAGAAAACGCAAGTGATGAGTAAACAAAGCAATACCAATAATCATCAAAATAAAGCCTTGTTTGAAGATGACCCTCGTCAAGCTTTAATCTAAAGATCTGAGCATTGTTTTCATCAAACTCGAATTTTTCTTTGGACTTAGCTCTCTTTTTAAGCTCAGAAGTAGTTTTAGAAGATAAAGATTGATACCCATCAATCCCAGAAGTTGAATTGGAAGCAGAGGGTCTTCTAATTGCAGCTTTGATTCCATTCTGTTGGCCAACATTGTCAGGTTGAATATAAGTGTGGAGAGCATAAAGGAAAAAAGTTGGAATTTTGAGGAATACTAAGAGGAGAGTGAGGGAGAAGGAGAGGGTGAGTTGGAGTATTGGAGTGCCGTAAGGTTGCAAGAAGTGTAGCATTGTTGTTGGTTTTGATTTGGTTAAGGTTAGATGAGGTTGAAGTGGGTAAGAAGTGAAGTGAAAGTGCCGGAGATCTGAAAGTGGTTGTAAATTGTAGCAAAGCTGTTTGTTGGTTATTGGTGAGGGAAAGGGTTTTGGGTTGTCTGTAACTGTAAAAACGGTTGTTTGGACTGGGCTAACTGTAGTATTTGTTTGGAATAATTACTTGAATTGTAATCATATATATAATTATTATTTTTTAATTTGTCTTTTTTATATATATTTATTAAAAAAACACACTCTATTTTTTCTTAACTAATTTTATTAATTTTCATAATTTATATAAAATTTTTTATTAATTTTGTTGCTAATTTAATTAATTTATAATCCAATACAATCCAATCTGTGTAAGAACCATTTTTCGTCTATGAGATTTTTACAAAAACAATAGACCCATTGAAAAATTCAACTATATTTATTGTTGCCTAAGAACAATAATGAAAATAATCTTGGTTTTTTTAATATAATATGCAAAAAACACAAATTAGAGAGTAAATGTTGTTTTATCTCCCGATTATAATAACAAGGTATAAAAGCGTAACTTTAATAAGGAGAGGAAAAATCTATTTATAGAAAATAATTGCTTAGTGTGATATCTATTATTTTTTTATGATTGTTTAAATTTAATTTTGAATTAAATATTCAAAAGTGAAAGATATCATACGCTTCTTAAACGATTACACCGTATTTGACCATTTTTGTGAGTACAAAGTATCTGACCTTAAGGCTACTTTGAATTATTTTAACTTTATTATATACTCAAAATATATAATTTATAAGAATATTATATATAAAAGTTAATTGGAATGGTAAAATACATTAGTGAGTGATTACACAAGAAGTTTAATTTTAAAAATAATAAATTAAAATATAAAATAATAAATTTGAATATCACAAATTAAAATAATATTAATCAAGTAATAATCTCTAATTATGGACGGCGCAATGCCTTGAAATAAATTCTCTTAGTGCTGTGTTAGTGTATTTCCCTTTAATAATGTAATTTAACGGCGCAGAATATTTAGAAATACAACTATGACCCCTTTTTTTAAAATAATGTGCCTTATTCCCTAACGAACTAACTCTACTAACTTCACGGCACCGTTTTGGGATGAGAGACTAAACTTCATTAAATCTGCTGAAAAAGAACCCTAACGATTGTTCAAAGCAACTAGTCATAATATAACAATCTGACAAAATGATCTGGAAACACAATTCAGCAGAACCGACGTCGTATGGCACATATTATTCAACATGATTTTCGCTGCTATAAACTCAGTAGAACAAGCAGCAACGAAAAGAAGAAAGTGTCACTCAAGATTGGTATGACGAGATCGGATGGCTTCGGGAGTCTGACCCAAAGCCTCACTTAACTTGTAAACAACCATCTCAAACAACACATACAAAGCACCCTCATATATACTTCCCATAGGCAACAACGGCCTTGCTTTCTTATTTCCTTCATCCTCATCATCTGCCATAGTCTGTGCAGGCACAAAGCCAACTACACTGGCATGCTTTACGCAAGAACCTAACTCGGGTTGAGCCGTTAGCAGCAACACTCTACCGCCGTAGGACCTAGCCAGAGAACACAGAGCATCAACGGTGGAGAACCCACCAGGCCCTGCAGAGGCTATGAGGAGGTCCTTGGAGGTGATTGGAGGAGTTGTCATGTCAAATACAAAGTGGGTTGAAAGACCTAAGTGGGCTAACCTCATGCACAAGGCTTTCATCATCAACCCTTCCCTTCCTACTCCATAGAGGAAGACACGGCCGTTCTGCGCTGCAATGGAGGAGAGTTCAGTGACCATGAGGTCTAAGACTGGTGGGTGAGGGTCAGTATGTTTAGAGAAGACTGAAGCTATTTGGTTGCATATTTCTGAGGCTAGGAAGAACATTGTTGGGGTTTCGGTGGCCATTGGAGTTTCTTAGAGGGGGTTTCTTACTAAGGAATGGGCAGTTCTCTAAATCCCTGTCCTCCTGGTAGGTTTATTATAAGGTTATCAACAAGACTGTGGCTATAGTGGAAATTTATTGGAATTAGTCAGTTTGGTGACAAGTGTAAACTTCTCCAACTAACTTTAATCCACACAATCCAAATCCAAAAATAATATTTAAAAATTGTCTCATAATTTAGAAATATAGGCGCCCCGAAAATACAGAACGAATTACAAATTGCCATTCAGAACTTGCATGTTTGCTGGAGAGGCTTGTCAGAGAACAATTTGACATAAGAAAGCAAACTATTTACAAGCAAAATTATGTACGAAAAAAATGCAAATAAGTTTCAAATTGTCTTGCATTCCAAAATCAGATAAAAGAGTCCAGGAAATGATGCAGTCAGCAATTGTGTGTCAGATTGAGAAAGAAAATCTAAGTTCCGTTTGGAGGCAGAGTTACATTAACTTCTTTGATGTCTATATCTTTCATAACATCAGTTAATGAGGAAGATGAGTCACACCTCCCGGCTTTGTGCTTCTCCTTAGTGCTTTCATCGTCCTCTTCATCCTCCATGAAAGAACCTTTCCTCCTAAGTTCCTTGACTTTCAAAAACTCATCATAGTGTGCCCGTCTGTGCTCCTTAAAACTTGCACTCCGATCACTTTTAGAATCTGAAATTTAATAAAGCAAACACAACGAGCAAGCCTTCCATAAGAAAATTAAGAGAATATGAATGCATACATAATCAACAGTGTGTCAATAGAGAATATGCAGCCAAAAGGATGTAACGCATAGGGACAGTTCTATTGCTATCTTCAACGAAATTATTATTAGCTTTGAGATGAGAACCACTTAACATGAAAAGGAAACAGTGATACGAAGATATTTTACCATCGTCTTCATCTTGATCCATTGGATCAGCTTCATCCTCCGATGATGTCCAACCACCAAGTTTACTGTTTGTCTCGCTAGAAGATGCTACAGTATCTAGAGCGAACCGCAGTTCCTCAGCATTCATGGCATCACCAACAACATCATCAAAGCTGCCCCTCATAGGAGACAGAGAACCTGCAGTTTCAACAATATTCAAATGACCTGTTAAGACTGAAGAAAATAGTACAATTTAATATGAAGGGAAGATTTACAATGAATCAGAAATATCCATCCACATCCTGCAATTAATGTTTACATAAGATTAAATTGCATCACACAAGAAAGAAATATCAAAATTACTGGATGAAAACACACCTAAGTTCCATTCAATGTTTACATCGTATATCTAAGAAAAAAAAAAAACTATTGTTAGAGAATATACCATCATCATCGATCATAGGATGATACGGTGTCTTGGGTTCGGTTATTTTTTGCCTCACAGGTTTATTCGCCTCAATTTCCCCTAGATTTGTCTCATCCCATCTCACACGTCCCCTACCACCCCTACAAAAATGAAAAAAAAACATTAAGAACATGTCTAAAACAAACATCAAATTGCAAACTAGTAACATTGCATCAAGAAGTTGTGCATATGCAGTAAGGCATGCAAATATACTATAATAGTAAAGCGAAATGTTAGGAGAGAACTGTATAGGAAGGCTAAAAACACCTGATTTCACAATGAAATGCTACTCTAGCTTCTATGTAAGAAGGTAAGACAAATAATTTTTGAAATGATTTCAGCTATCTCATAATGACCTCTAAAACCTCCTCCTATCTGACACACTGTCTAAGAAGAGTCCAGACCTAAATGCAACTAAACAAGTTTCATGGAGCAACGAAATAATTGTGCAATGTTAGAATGATTTATTAGTACTAAAGAAACCTCCAAAACTAATTGGGGACGAAACTAATCTTTCTGCTGCAAACATATCCGATAGTACGAGGCAATCGACTATCCCATTACTTCGCAAGATAAAAACATAGAATCAAGTACAAGTAAAATGGCTTAGCATTAACAAACTATTAAGGCATTCATTTAGCTAATGGAAATTCAAACATACAAATTCTTAGAATAATATCCCACAACAGATGAATTAACAAAAAATAGTGGAACAACAAAGCTCAAATTACTTCATTTGCAAAATCCAAAAATCTTCAATCAACAATAAACGCGATCAAGCATCTCCAAACCGACCTAATTATCTGCAACGAAACACAAACATCATAATTATGTTTTTAACACAATTGAAATAATCACCACTGCTATTTAAAACAACAAAACAATACAAAAATCATCAATTCAACACTACACCATTAATTACAAAGATCCTACGTTTTTCAAAATGAGGCCGTTTTAGATAAAACCGACACGAAGAAGTTCCAAATAAAAGACGGAGCAAACAAAGATTTCAAATATTTTCAGTAAAATGTGTATTGTATTATAAGGATTCAAACAGCAAAGATGCATAGACTAATTTTGAAAGCGGTATGAAGAGAAAGGATTTTACCTGTAAACTAGTCCTCTTGTGTTTTTTGTTGGAATTTTCATTGTCCGATAAATAGTTTTTCCATTTTCCTAAATCAGTTTCTTATTTCCGTTTTCCAGATTTATCCTTACACCCAACGCTTATTATCTATTTCTGACCCCATTCAACAAACGCTTTAAGAGTATTTTTATAGACTTTTTAATATGCTAACTAAATTGCTTAAGACTTTAATTTAAAATTTATAACACGATAATACAATTTATGCGTATATATTTATGACACAATACGAATAATATAAATTTAATTTTTATAATAATTATGTAATAAATAATAATATTTAATAAAATGGCAACACAATTATGACGTGTTTAATACGAATTAAATTTAGTTATAACAATCTTAACGTGTTTGGTTCGGGTTCATATTTTTTTCCCTCCAACCCAAACCGCAGGTCATGAACACAAACCGATTACGTGGCATCGTGTGGTATGACTGTAAAAGGTTCCCGAAAGTAAGGACAAAAGAGGAAATGTACTGTTAAAAGAATCTCGGTATAGAAAGCAAGGCTCGACACCTGTGTGGGTTCCAATTAGAAGCTCTCGTCTTCGATTCACAATAAGAGTCGACGCGGCAGGATCTTGTCTTGCCTCTTCCAGTATCAAAAGTCAGTTTCTTTTTCTACTCACCTGGCTTTAATTTTGTCGATTACATGTTTGTTTCAAAATTCATGATGTGGGATTTAACTTTTTATTATACGAATGTCGAATTTTCCGTGATCATCTTTTTACTTGATCCGGAAATTTTGGTTATTGATAGTGTTGTTGTTGGTTAATTTAGTGTTGCAATTATGCATGATTTAGAATTGAGATCTTATAAGCTTGTGTTATTTGATCTGTCATTTTTACTGTTTCTGAGTCCAGATTTATGCCTGTGAAAGATAAAGAGATTTGATTGTTTAAGATTGCAATCTAATCTTATGGATTTCATTTTTCAGGATTATGAAGTAATGTGCTTGAGAGGCCTAAGTTTAAGATTGCAAATTCTTGTTTCTTTGGCCATTGAAGGTTAGAAGGAACCCTGGACTAATAAGATTAGACAACGCAGAAATGTTCTCGTTGTTTTACGGTTTGTGGAAGTATATATTTAGCAAAACAGAGTTTCATGTGCTCATCCTTGGAATTGACAAGGCTGGAAAAACAGTAATGCTTCTGACTCAAATGATGAATTTGTTATATCTGGTTTCATAGTACCTAAACTTTAAAGGTTGTGACTTGTGAATGTATTGACTACACACAGAAGGTTTTGCATGCCTGACTCTTTGCTTATCAAGTTTCCATTTTGAACTTGTAGACTTTACTAGAGAAGTTGAAGTCACTGTACTCAAATTTGGAGGGCCTCCCACCAGATCGAATTGTTCCAACTGTTGGACTAAATATTGGTCGTATTGAAGTAGCAAATTCGAAGCTTGTGTTCTGGGACCTAGGAGGTCAGGTATGTTAGGTTTGTTCATGGAAATTGATGAAGTATTCTTGCATTTCAGCAGAGTATTTGACTTAGGTGTATCTGTATGAAGCTTTTCATTGCATATTTTTGAGTCTAGGTTTTTTTTTTTTAATTTTCATTGAAGTTTGCTTAAGTGCTTCTTTTACCGAAAGCATGGCAGACCATCTTTTCTTTCTCATCAGAGTTTAAATATCTTTTTTTTGGTGTGCTAAGTTGTTTGTTAGAACCGAGTGAAGTCCTACCGTATTATTGGTTTTGTTAAAATAATAAAGTCCATTCTGGTGTCTACTGTCTATTGGTTTTAAATTTTGATATGTGAGACTTGGTGTGCGATGAGCTAACATTTTAGCCTTTTGTTTTGATTCCATGGCAGGCTGGTCTTCGTTCAATTTGGGAGAAATATTATGAAGAAGCGCATGCTGTGGTGTTTGTAATTGATGCTGCTTCTCCTTCACGCTTTGAAGATTCAAAATCTGCACTTGGTAAGTGACTTTCATGAATCATGATCGAACTTCCTGATGTAATTTTTGCCAATAGGCTGTAGTAGCAATAAGGCTAAAATTGGTGATATACTGATGTGCCGTCCCGAACTTGTGATAACAGAGAAAGTCCTTAGACATGAAGATTTGCAAGGAGCTCCTGTACTGATACTAGCAAACAAGCAGGTAAAATTTTCACCTTATGTTATTATTATTGATATAACGGTGAGCTCGAACTATTTAAAACCTTAACTGAAATTTAATTACATACAGTACCTCTTTTGTTCTTATGTATGAATAGATGATAAGAAATTACTGAGTTTTCATATTCATTTTGTTCAGGATCTTGCAGAAGCTGCATCATCTGAAGAAGTTGCTCGATATTTGGATCTTAAGAAGTTAGATGAAAGGGTTTACATGTTTGAAGCTGTCTCTGCCTATGATGGGTTAGTAACAGTTAAAATGCAAAACACCTGCACTTGCGAAAACTGCTTTTATCTTCTAATTAGAAGAGGTGAAAAGATGCAAGCGTCATAATTTGATTGATTGGTGCAGGTTGGGAATAAAAGAAAGCGTAGAATGGCTTGTGGAGGCAATGGAACGAAGCAAGAGAACAGAAATGTTGAGAGCACGCGCAGGTGTTGCCGGCCAAGGGAACTAGAGGAAATCTCATTCGTCACAATTCTTTTGCCCTGCTGTAACAGCTTCTGTAAATAAACAGGGTTACATTAGATTTATACAATAACTGAAAGTTGATCCATTTCTTTTCCCATCTTTGCAGTTGCTGCTTCTGCTCAGATTCCTTGGTGTTTTGCTCATTGCCTACCAAATTTTGACATTTTATTTCACTATTGTAATGTCATGAAATGAACCAAGTCAACAAACCCAACGGTTATAAACACAATTATTTTGATTGCTACTTTTTTGTTTGCACTTTCAGTTGTAACTTCTCGAGAGTTACAAACAATAAGGTAACTGAAATTCGCTACAGTTTCATTTCATGTTATTATGAATTTTATTATATCTTGGTTGGTAAGATTGAAAGGAACTGAAGTTTTTTTTTTTTTTACTTTTATCGAAGTATAGTTCGGCAGAAACTTTATTTTTTGTACTGCATCAAAACATGTATAAATCATGGGTTATGAAGTGGGTTTGGACCACCTGGGACTTCTCTGTAAGAGACTCCATGAAAAATCTGGTTCTCTGCTTTAAGAATGCCAAAACGGCTTCTGAGAAACATAGGAGAATGAGTTGTGTTTGATCCTTCTTCAGTTTCTCCACCGTAGCTTTCTCTGATGTTACGGCATGCGATGCTACGGACAAGTGCAGTAACTATTAGGAAGAGAAGAAACATGCGAGAATTTATAATTCTCATATTGGTTAGGATTTGGGAAGATGGTAGAAGACAATATATGAGTGTTTTAGTGGGAACAAAGTGAATGTTTAGATTCTGTGATTTGGGAGGTTTATTTATAAGGAATTAAGAAGGAATTGCGGTCTGAAACGTATCAGCAGTTAGCTTAATTAAACGGAAAAATTAACAGTAATAAATTTTTAATCTATGGGAACTAATAAAACTAATATTGGAAACTCTATTCGTGGTATTAGTCTGGGACCGCATATGTTTTTATCCTAAGAAAAAATCCACTTGCAGACTTCCACATTCTGTCGTCTGCTCTCTTTCAGATTCACACGACACTGTTCATCTGGTTTTAGTTTCCGCTCCAGCTTCTGAAACAGATGCCCCATCAGAAGAACTTGTTAAACAAAATTTTATTTGTTTTGAGTTGCAGTGATAGCATGTAGCTGATAATAACTCCATCATTAAACAAATTAAAATTTCTTTTGCTTCTTCCATAAGAAGTTGAAATTAACTGATTCTGACATTTCCAACCATGAACATGTGTTATTTGTACGTGTATAGCTAATACTTACATTTAAACGCAACTCCATTTTCTTGCTTCTTCTCGAATAGTTTCTTACTTTTCAAGCAACCATTTAAGTTTGAGTCAACGAACCCAACTGTTATAAACACAATTATTTTGATTGCGACGTTTTTGTTTGCACTTTGAATTCTGACTTCTCCAGAGTTACTCAAACAATAAGCTAACTGAAACTCGTTACAGATTCATTTCAAGCTATTATGGTGTTCATTGTATCTTGGTTATTAATATTGAAAGTAACTGAAGTTTTTTTCTTGTTTTATCAAAGTATAATTCTGCAGTAGCTTCATTTTTTGAACTACATATATATAACAATCAAAACATGTATAAATCATCGGTTATGAAGTGGGTTTGGACCGCTAGGGACTTCTCTGTAAGAGACTCCATGAAAAATCTTAGAACTGTGGTTCTTTGCTTTAAGAATGGCAAAACGGCTTCTCAGAAACATAAGAGAATGACTTGTGTTTGATCCTTCTTCAGTTTCTCCACCGTAGCTTTCTCTGATGTTACGGCATGCGATGCTACGAACAAGCGCAACAACTATTAGGAACACAAGAAACATGCGAGAATTTATAATTCTCATATTGGTTGTGAAGATGGTAGAAGACAATATATGTGTGTTTTAGAAAGAACAAAGAGAATGCATAGATTCTGTGATTTGGGAGGTTTATTTATAAGGAATTAAGAGGGAATTGAGGTCTGAAACGTACCAACAAAGTGCAGCAGTTAGACTTCGACATTCTGTTTTAAATTCTGATAATTTTTATGAAACGTAGACTTTTAGTTACTTTTATATTTTTAGTTGCAGACACTTCCATGCGTTCGGACAAATCACAGAGGTTGACTTGAAGATGTTAACTTAGTTTAGAAATGAGGCATTGTAACTTACTTGCACGTACATCTCGTTTTAGTGCCACGTTTCTGATGAATTGACTTGTTTGTGTTTATTATTGAAGACAACATCAGGATTGTTACTGATAAGACAAATTCCATAGTTCATAGTCAGATTTGTCTTATCATCAGTTTGACTTTGTGGCCAAGTTGACATATCAAATCTATCTATTAATCTCATGGTGATGTAAATTAGCATTTGCGCAGTCGATCATTGGACATATTTCATAAAGTAAACAAATGAATTATTGAAATGTGACATAACTTCTTCAGAGTTTTCAATCAGGAAAATTAGTAGATCATGCATGAGTACAAAGAACCTTGTCTCCATGTTTGTTAGTATCAGTAAACAATCATTTTCAGAATCTTGGCTAATCAGGCCAGAAGGAGATGCTGCTTAAATTAACAAGTCAAAATAGAGATGTTATCCTGTGAATGCTGGTTCACGGTTTCATGGTTCATAGAACCGGAATTGGAATAGGATATGGGCGGTTCCAGATCCGGTTTGTCGCCTCCAGTTCAGTTTGATGGTTTCGTTCATGTAACATAACTGCAATGTTTGATTGGATACAAAGCTCATCTTATCTTCGATCAATGTTTGTTTTGAAGAAAGAACAAAGAAAGTGCGTCTTTATTCGAAATTTCTCTCATTTTCATGCCATTATTTTCGCGAACTAGCTAAGTAGATTTTCCTGACAGCTAATAAAAGTACAGAATTGCTAGAAACTCCTGAAGGCTAATAAAAGTACGGGATTGCTAGAAATTCTATAATCTGGTACAGAAAGCCATCAGTTGTGAAGAGGATTTGGACCTCCAGGTACAAGTCTGTCGGAAGATGCACCATGCAATGGAGTGGCCTGGTAACTTAGGAATTGCACAGAGTGAGAAACAACAGAGAGGGACCGAGGAAATGGGAAGGACTTGAAACTTAACGTTCGCTCCTGCTCCACACGACTAGGCCTGTTGATATGTCTACAAGTAGAAACATGAACTAAACATAGAAAGATTATTAAGAGTTTGAAGGTTTTCATGTTTTAAGATGATGCAGTTGCAGAGATTGAGCTTCACAAAGAACTAAAAGAAGTTGCAGAAATTTAGAAAAGTAGAGTATGTTTGGACTTGTTTAGCAGGATTGAAGCATGCTTGGTATTTATAATGGATCAAGTTGCTCTTGATGAATATGAAATGTAATGTTTTTGTTTTATGTTTTAGGTTGCAACAATTGAATAGTAACACTTGAAAATCTGACGTATGTTATCTTCCTTACTAACCCTGCTGCATATGCATAACATGAATTATTCAATTCAAGTCAACACTTTGAGACAATTTACAAATCACGTCAGTAAGATCATTTGACAGTTCATGGTCATTTTTTTATTCTGCAGATGAAGATGGTTACGCTGCCATGAAAAGTTAACTTCAGCTGTCAATTTAGAGTTGTGTTTGTTAGACAAAGATATATCCGATAGTTCATTTGCTTGTTCGAGCTGCGAGTTTTTTCCGCTATGTTTGGGAGTTGCAAACCTGGATTGTATTGTTACTGCTTTAGAAACTGATCCGATTATTTGAAAGTCCCTCTAATATTAACTTATTATTTATGGCAAACAAGTATTTTACATCAAAAGATAAACCAAATATGTAAAGAGTATGTCATGAAGTAACTTCTTGTTCTTCAAATAATAATAGCTACTCCTTTGCATCTCCATCAGATTTTCTTTCTGTAATCTGCGAGCTGGCATTTGAACTCAAACATCACTCCTCCTTGGTTTCAGCAGTTTCTGCGGCTTCAGCAGTTGATGATGGACCATCTTCAGCAGGCTTAACAACATCAACTTCTTTAGTTTCAACGGTTTCACCATTGGAGGCTCCCTCAGTCACTGGTACGTTCTTCTTGATGGTTCCGACTTTAACGTACTTGCTCATGAATTTGTATTCCCAATCTTGCAAGGCGTCCAACTCAAATGGACCAAGACCAGAGATATCCCCTGTCAAATCTTTGTCTTCGAAAGACATCTTTGCAAGAGCTCTGCTAGCATCTTTCCCAGCAAACAGTGCATACGGTCCACCAGGTCCATAGAACATCCTGTTCCAAGTAACACGTAAATCAAATTGAGTATCTCAAGTTACATGGCTATACAATATGAATAATAACAAGTAGCTGGGAGTTAGGCGAAACCAGATCACTTGAATAGACATTGCATGCAGGGATTTATGAATCAAATATTGCTATAATATGAAGCTCCATTAACAATAAAAAGAATAGATGTTTAAGCACACTATATTACAGACTAAACACCGAAATCTTTCAGCTAAATGAACCCATTAATTGTTTAAAACAAAGCATATAACTTGCTGCTCGTTTATTATCTAATCAAACTTTGCATTTTGCAACCGATGGATTACTAATGATTCATCTCATTAAAGATAAATGACAGACCACTATAACTTCCAGAGGAGTTTGCTGTGACACTATTTTTGTGAAGTTTTCTGCTGTAATTTGTAAGCTTTTAGTGAATCAACCATATTCATGAATAGTTTAAATATCACATGAACGATGGTATGAACTTCTAGCAAATCAAGAAAAGTAATCCCCAATCTAGTAATCTAAATACCGCACACGATCATCAACAAAAGTTGTCGATTACCAAGGTATAATCTGATACAAGTAAGACATAAAAGTAACAACACACTCAACTTTACTCAAAGCTCGAACATAAAGCAAAAATCTTTTCATCAAAAGACAACAACAACCAAAGATCTTCCTTCGAATCCTTATAAATACTCAACAATTAACAAAAAGT
This sequence comes from Breynia disticha f. nivosa, assembly GCA_948193385.1. Lineage (NCBI taxonomy): Eukaryota > Viridiplantae > Streptophyta > Magnoliopsida > Malpighiales > Phyllanthaceae > Breynia > Breynia disticha. The sequence continues at coordinate 15,009 of CANYCX010804770.1, forward strand.
AACAACCCAGAAACCAAAGCCACTTTAAGAAAACCCAAAACCCCATCCATCCATCAAAGTCAACCCAAAAAAGATTCAATTTTTACAACCAAAACACAAAAAGCCACAATCTTCAAAGCAAAACCATAATACCCAAATCAAAACCAAACAAAAAACAGAAAAAAGAAGAGAAAAAAACCTGCTTTGGGAAACATCATAGATCTGGCCCTTAATAGCCATAAGCAAAGGCTTTTTAGGATCAGAACCATCATATTGTTTAAGCTCTTCTTCAGAGACCTCACCAAGTTGAACAGGTGGAGGCAAAGGTTGCATCTCCTCTAAACTCCTAGGCCTGGGTGGAGGGACATCGGGTGGTCCAAACAGACTAGAAATCACATGGTATGTCACTAAAGCTAAAGCTATGACTGTGAAAAAAGTAGCTGGAGATAAACCAGTGTATACTGTTATAGATTCCTTTAGAGTTTCCCATAGTTGCAAAGCCATGCTGGTAGGATTAGAGAGACAGAGAGAGTGTGAGGAAGAGAGATGAGTTTGGTCTTAAACAATAGTGAGGGTGAACTGTTTATTGTTTGTTCTTAAAGACTATAAAGATTTCACCACGGGTGTCTTAGTTAAACGGTGATTGAGCCTGAACTTACTAGGAAGGATTTTAGTTCAATCCCATAACACCATTTGGGAGGAGAGTGGAACCTAACAATTCAAAACTCATATCCGAATCGGATTAGTCTCAGCCCAGTAAATCGAGATACCGGAACTCATTAAAAAAAAAAGAGTATAAAGATTCCATATGAATTGGATGCCATATATGATAATATAGATTTTTTTGCCTGCTTATAAAAATATGATTTTTTTTCTCATTTATTGTTCTTTATATTGTGTTTTTATTTATTTATTTCTTTACATTAGTAATGGTTGGCAGCCCATACCATTCCAATCTTTATTTTAGGTAAGTTGATTAGGCATTTGTGTATTATTTATTTTTTAGTATCATTTATGTCTTTTTAAGCAGAGGATGTATTCAAAATTTATTTAACTGCTAAAAATGACAACACTTTAAATTACTTTCTTTATTTTTTTTAAAATGTAGTTTTAAGAATAGATATATAAATTAAGAAATATTTTTAATAAATCATAAAAATATTAAATTGTCTTGTTTTATTTTGAGAGAACAAGAATGTATTTAATGAATAAATTTGATTAAAATTTAAATAAGAGTAGGTTAAATAATAAATGAGATAAAAATATAAAATTACATTCATTTTAAAATAAAATTTTAAAATTAAAATTATACTTAAGAAATGGAGTTTTTTTTTGTGAATGTTAATTTTTAACGTGTTGTCATGTGATAAAAAAAATTAATATTTATCATTGACATGAGATAAAGAAGATTGACGAAAAAAACCATAACCTTGACGAAAAAATCATAACCAAGTGAAGGAGAGAAAGGGAATTAGGATAAGTAATTGTAGTTTATTTGTTTTATTATTTTTTTTTCATAAATATTCTATCTCTTTAATTGGAAAGGAAAATGAGGGTAAAAAGTATTCAATAATATAGTTAATATATTTATAATTTAGTTTATATATATATATATATATATTAATATACTTTACTTCCTTTTCTATCAAAAACTCTGAACAATTTATCCATAAATTTTATAAAAATTTCTGATTATATAAAAGATAGACGAATCAACACAACACTCTCTTCTGCGACAGCAACAAAAAAAGACTACAAATGAACACAGCACGATATGGTAAAGAACTACAAGAAGAATATAAGGTGTATATATATATAAGGTATGTTGAGAAACTTATGTAAAATGGTATCAATTCTATATTCATTTGATTTCATTTGTAAATGAATTCAAATGAAATGAGATAAATTTCACAAAAAAAAAATTATAAATGAAATGAGATCAAATTTTTAAGTAATTGTATTTAAAAATAATTGAGTATTTTTGGTGTGTCAAATCTTGTAAATTTGTAAATTTCATTTTTTTATAAGATTTAAAAATGAAAAAAAAAACTTATTAAAACAATTTTATAGATTTACAAATGAAAGATTTGAAGAAGAAAATAAAGTGGAATGAAGTTTTGTAGGAAGAGGTGATTGAGAAGCATGTTAAAAATGGTAGGTGTAGCTAAAAAGGTGTGGAAAATGCTTTCTTAATGCTTCAATTTTTAGCAGTTTAGTCCAAATTTACAAATTCTCTTGTAACCAAATCCATCTATGCTTCAAAAATTTCAATAATGCATTCTTGTTTTTGACAGATTCAATACTGCATTATCTGACCACTCTTCAATAATTCCAGTTTCAGTTGTCGATCGTTTCTGCAAGTAAAATCCTGCACTGAAAATGATCGACCAAGAAGACCAACCAACGAGTTCCAAGAGGATCAAATGATAAAGTTGAAGCAATGATTGATACAATACAGCAGAATCGAGAACAGAATTCCACTTTCACTTTCAAACTGAGTTACATCCGTCTGAAAACCAGAAACAAAAATGAACAAAGCATAAACCTGGAACAACCAAAGAAGAACAAAACTTACAGTATATACTCTCTCACCGGGCCACTGTTTATCCGTCTTACGAGCCAAATCATCTGAAAACCTCTCTGACCCCCTCCCTACACATCTACTCATCAAGAGGGATGATGTTTTACTCAACGGATGTAGTTTGGAGAGCTTTATCTGGTTACCTACTTGTTACTTGACACTATTTTATTCTTGTCAATAAGAGCAGCATCATACAACTACACAAAGGAAGCCTAACTACTTCAAGCTTCATATATTGCCAAGAGTGTTTCACTCAAAAAGCAAGCGAGCTCACCTCATCTGCCTTCCACAGGCCTTCCTCGTACTTGTACCATCGCAAGAGCCCTTCGTCGCTTCTGGTTCTCTGGCACATGATGCATGAGTCGTCCATGCAAGTAAGGAATTCCCGTAGTCTAGAAGCCTTGTCCAGTATAGTTTGATCAAGATGCTTCATTACTTTTCTAGCTGGAGGTGGTTGGAGTTGGACTTCAACGAGAACGCAATGTGAAATGTTGAGCACTTCTAGGCTTGGTAAGCCTTCCAAGATAAGTAGCAACGCATCCTTTGTCAGCACTGAGCAACGAAGGCTCAGAACTTTTAATTTGGGAAGGTAAGCCACCACTGTGGATGCAAAAAATATGTCAAAAGGTCCCATGACCTTCAGTTCGCAGAAGTTCCTGCAATTATTAGCAATTTCCTCCATGAGATAAGGGGGATTCGCTATGCTAGGCATTGTCAAGGATTCAAGATCTCTCCATATTCGAATAGCTTTGCAGATCCCTGTCTTCTTTATCCGATTCCAAGCTGGCATAACAAGTCTCCTCAGATGCCGACACCTAAAACAAAGAGAACTTGAATATATTAACAAGGACAGGGAGGATGACACTTCCCCTTACACTTCACAAATAACCCATCCTCATAAACAGTTAAGTCTTGTCCGTTGTTTATGCAACAGGATTTGGAAACATGAAACTAAAACAAAAGAGACGATAGAAACGATACGGCGACAGGATGTACTCATAATATTAGATGTTTCTCTGATAAGGAGACTCTTCAATTTACACAACAACTCCAAAATTGCATCACTTAACACTACAACTGTGTTTCATTGAATTATATAGTTAACTAAGATGAAAATGCTAAACTATGACAAACAATAGATGAAGATATCTAGAAAGAAATACCTTTCAGCAGTGTAAGTCAACTGATCGTCACTGATATACAAATTCACATGAAAAAACAATGATGTAATGTTTCCTTTACTGAGGCTCAACGAAATCTTCAAAACACGAGTCAATGTTCTATCAGAACGACCATCAACATAGACATAAGGCTCCAAAGGAATTTTGATATAATTGGACTTCAACATTGACAAGTCAAGAGTTTTCCAAAGCAAAGGATCACAACAAGCTAAACGCCACGAACTGCAAACATGAGCAATCCCTGAAGAAGTCAATTCAAAGATTGTGAACGACTGGAATATCCTCACCAATATATCTGTGTCCAAATCCTCCCATTTCCTCACAACACTACAATCCTCTTCTTCCATAGTAAATCCTGAAAAATAACAATTACCAACACCATCAATTCAATCTCTATTCAAATACATGCATGTTTCAATTCAATTCAAATATAAATGCAAACTACAACATAAACACAACAACAGTAAATTTCATTTCAATTTGGAGAAATGGAAATAAAAATAACACCTTTAAGTTGGTTTCTCAAATTCACCTTCCTGATTGAATGTTGTAACACTTCAGATCTCAACTAAGAACAATCATCCCAAATTAAAACTACCCAGAGATGAAATATTGAATCTTTAACCAAAATGGATCCAATTTCACATTTTCGGATCTGGAAAAACTTCCGAATTCAACTTCTTACAAATTATTGCGAAAATAACTTAAATAAACAGAGCCAGACAACAAAGAAGAAGAAAAAAAAGAGCAACCTTTAAAAATGATTCCGGATTCTCTTTCTCTTTCACTATTCAGTATGAAGTGGAGTATAGTTAAGGAGAGAGAATCAGATTCAAAGGAGAATTCAGACAAAAGGGTAAAGTAAGTAGGGTTGTGTTTGGTGTGTGCAATAAAAAACTCACTCCATTTTCCGACAGAGGAAACGTTCGATTAAGAGGGGAAACCGTTTTAATTGGTCAAACTGTAAGAACAGATACAAGTTTGGGGGGTTGGCGGGTTCGTCACGAGCAGAGGTTGGAATCCAGATGTGTCAGAACTAAGACAAAAGAGAAGTGAAAGTTGATTGGTTGGTGTTAGTTAGGTTTTAGTGATATGAAAAGTAGGTGATTTTGATTGGGTC
>CANYCX010805021.1:0-12310 GCA_948193385.1 Breynia disticha f. nivosa
TACTTTGACATACGCCTAACGTGGCTGTAAAAGGTTGACAAGTATGGGTATGATTGGATATGCTACGAATCATGATTGAGAGCAGGAGTGAAGTGAAGGGATTGACCCTCTCAATGAGAGATGATATCACTGGTCGCTTGATAGACAAAATTGGAAAGAGTGTGGCCACACCCGAATGAAATGATTAAGTCATTTATTCGAACTTACCAATTTTGTCATAGAGATGAAGAAAAGTGATTTAGCATTAAATAAGGGTGTTAGCGACATGCCTTATGCTAAATCAAGATATCTAGGTCGAGGGATTTATTTGAGTTGCAGTAGGACTGTTGACACTGCTCCTTAGCTATTTAATTTAGGATGATCATAGTGTCTTACTAGAGACCGCCTATGGTTTATGAGTTATTAAACTCATTACCTTTATTAAATAGTCCTAAAGATCACACGCAGATAGCGAAAAACCTGAAAGGGTAATTTCGGCATTTCACCTTAGGTCAAAATCCGGTCAGCGGACCGGATTGGGCATTTGGGCCAAGTTTGGTAATTGGGCCCAAGATGGATGAGAAATATTTCTTACATAAATTTAAGACAAAGATTATTTATTAAATATGATGTCTTAAATAAGAAATAAAAGGAGAGAGAGAATTAAGGAGTATTGTCTTAAGTTAAGACAAGACATGTTTTAATTAAGACATAAGCATAATGTGAGATAATTTAAAAGATTCAATCTCTTAAATATCTTCACATATGTACACGACAATGGATGTTTAAAATTGAAAAGATTTTGTTTTTTGAAATCAAACTTAACAAGTCCTAAAAGGGTTAGGAGTTTTAAGTGTTTAACCCTAGCAAAACTCTATTCTTTAAAAGGTTTTATAAAAGAGAAAATGACCTAGTTTTTTCCATAAGTGTGCCATCCCTCCTTTCCTCCTCCAAGGTCGTGACTCTCCAGCCAAATACACAAGAAAATTTAGGTTTTCTTAGACGAGAGAAGTGAGGAAACATAGGTTGGTCATTGGTTGATCAACGTGTGCCTTCAATCTCACAAGAACTCATCCAAAATTGACCAAGAAAGGTGGTACATTTTCTACCTTTATGCTAGTACACATATGTCGCTAATCTGTGTGTTAATCTGTAGAGAAATCACACGTGGGGTTCTTCTTTTGTTTCATCAAGGTCACCTTAGTGTATTCTAAGGTGGTAGAGACTTGAAATTTTCCCTAAACCAATCGGCCAAGAAAGGAGCTCGCAAAGGTATGATCTTTACTTTAAAGTTTCGGTTTTTAAGTATACTTTATGTCAACCGATTGTATGGAATGTATTAATGGCTGATTTTATGTTGATCTTGAATGGTTCTTGTGTCTTCTTGATGTGTTTTTCTGCTGCCAAACATTTGAAAACACGTAGGAAACCCAACAATAACAGTTGCACCTTATTGTTTGAGTTTCAAAAATTCTACTCTCTTCCTGTCCATATATGTTGGGGGCTATATTTCTCCGTGAATTCCCTTTAAAAGTTAGCCCATCTCAGGGTCAGTGGTATAACCTGACTTCCTGATGCAAACTCCTACTAATACCATGCATCCTTCTCAAGCAGGGACACCGTGAACTTTAATTTTTGCAGTGGCGAGTAGTCTATTCGATTCAAAACCCTCTCTGTGTTTATTAACCAGTCCTCGGTGACGGTCGGGTCTACCATTTCAGTGAACACAGTCGCCTCTTGACGACGAATCCTCTTAAAGTTTGTATCTGCCTTCTCTCACACTTCTGGTAAGGGGTTGGCTTATAGCTACCATGAACAGCGAGGATAGCTTGAGTGGCTGCTTGAGCTACCTTCACCATGGTAACCTGTGTCTCCTGTTTCAGCATTTCGATGAATTATTGCATGGTGAGAGATGGAAGTACGCCCTGGGAAGGTGGCGGTTGTTGATCATGTGAGGTGGCAACTTCATGCCCTTACACTGACTTTTGGGACTCAATTGGATCAGAAGTATTTGTTGTCTCTAAAATTTATCCTATAAGCATGAAATAAAAATGAATTCTTATATTTTTTAGTGAATTATAAAAGTTTTTATAAACCTAATGAAGGGTATTTTCTCAAACAGTTTTAATCATCCTATTTCCTTCTAGAACTTTATTGAAATTAGACGATATGAAATGGGCAGGGAAACAGTTTACCCAAACCGTTTCCTAGCCTATTTTACCTGAAGCAGACAACAAACAATTTATAAAATAGTGAATTACATTTAACACAATTATAATCAAACACATGTCTCTAGGGTTTAACATCCACTTCACTTCTACAATAATCCTAACCACATCTACTTTAATTTTAACAATCAATTTCATGCATCACATTCATATAACATACCAAGACCCATAATTAATTATCACACTCAAATCATATATTTCCTTATTCATATATGCAATGCATGTTCTAAACTCTTATGTCCTTTTACGTCCTTATTTTTCTCTTGTGCCCATTGACACCTAACATTAGGAATCTCAATTCTCTTCCTATTCATGCTTCTTTCTATTAAGCCTTTTACTGATACCAAATCCTTTTTTTGTTCTTTGATGCCCACATCCCTACTGTGCCCTCTGACTCCTCTAGCTTTCCCTTGTGCCCTTTGACACCTCAAATAATCCTTCATGCCTTTTAACACCTCTAAATGACCTCTGTGACCCTAGACACCTCTAATCAAATCCTCTGTGCCCTTTGGCACCTCTAATGCATTGTGATTTTCATGCAATAAAATATGTAGACCATTATATATGATTTACATGCCACTACTCATTTCAATCTATTTTATCCCAACACACACATCACGATAAAACATTCATTCACTGGATACCAGAAATAACTCATTCATTTGACATACACTATACCCACAACACATTGAAATGTTTAATCAACCACTTATTCATACACATTCACATACAACAAATGTAAGATATCCGCTTCACTCTCTCTCTCTCTCTCTCTTTCCTAACTCTATTTTCCTCTTTTCCCCATAACCCTAATTTATTTTACATATTCCCTACATCCTCTCGTATGCCGAAATCTTCAAATCCCTAGGCATATGTATGGCATCCAATCCCTCTTCCACTTACTTGCCTCTCCAATTACAAATTTCCTACAGATTTAGGGTTAGTGTCTTACCTTGGTTTAGGGCTTGAGGCTATTCCCAAGCAAGTTCTCGAGGTAAAAATGGGGATTGGTAGAGATGAGATGGATAAGTGTGTGTATGGTTAATTTGGGAGGAATAGTATGGCCTCGCTAGAGAGAGACATATCATGGGCTTTGAGGGTGTGTTCTAAAAATCCTCATTTTGTTATTTTATCCCCCTAAGCAAGGCAAACAACTAAGAAAATGGGCTGGCTAAACCATTTTATAAATCGTTTCCCTGCCTATCGGCCCAACATATGGTAGTACTCTGGATATAGAATGGTTTGGAGAATGACCTAGTCAGGCCGTTTCCCAAACTGTTTGGTCTGATTTAAATTGTTTTCTTCTTCAAATCTTACATCAACCATAATTTCAAATAATTATTTCATTACTTTATTCTTAATATTATTATTATTTATTTTATTTTTGAGATTTGGATAAATTTTAGGGTGTTACATCAACCTTAACTCACAAAGATAATCTAATATACACCTACTCCCACGGAGATCATGTGCCTCGATGATTGATGCCTCGATAATTGAACAAGACTAACATTTTGGATTATTCTATTTATTCTTTATATACAAGGATTAAGAAAGCAAGAATGTATTTGTCTCATCTTTATCATTCATATATAATGTGGACTTAGGGTTTACACTAACACCTTAATTTTGCGTGCCTAAATCTATGAGTGCAATAGGCTTTATATGGTTCAGAAAGTAATGTGGGAGTGCTGAGTTTTAATACTCTTGTATGTTTTTGAGTGAATATTTCCATGTATATGGGGTTTTCAAAGTACGATTATGAGGATTTTCACATGCGAGGTTGAGGTTTCCATTTTTATTGGGAATTAATCATTCTTAAGGCTAATTTATAACTTTTAGGCTAGCCATACAACATAATATTTAAACCATAAATATTAAAGAACTAGAATAAGAAAATTTACCTCTCTTTTGCTATAAGCCATGTGATCTTTCGGTATTGAAGGTCATGGACTACCCTTGAATGACTCATCTCTACTCTCACACAAACATCTATATGAAAACAAGGGTTAGGCTTCTTATTCTTGGTCTTTGGTTCTTGCAACATAGAATCAATTCTCTTAAGTGTCTAAGGACTTAAAGAATTCGACCACCAAGAGAACAAGAGAGCAAGTGTGCCATTTTTATGTCCAAGGAAGTCTATTCATAGACTTAATTACTAGATTCACAGGTTCTATGGTTTAGAGATTCAATTAAGATCAAATATATGTAGACTAGTTAAGCTAGGCTAGCTCACACGCATTAGAACTTTAATTCCTACTCAAAACCTATCAAAAATCAAATTTCTTAATTTGAGGAGTATGCACACGACATATAGAGAGAAAGAGTGAAATTTGATTAATTTAGGATAACCTTTAGCTTAATTAAGACATTCTTCCTTTTATCTTTCCTAACTTTAGGGATCAAGATAAGACATTATCCATAATGGATAATTCATTGTCCTAAAATTACCAAATTTAATTTTCTCATGCACTTAATTCAAATTAAATTATAAAAAAATAATCTGCGTGATTTTTAGTGTATATTTTTCATTTTAGACTCAGAAAAATATATTGGCAAAAATCTTTTGATTTCTGAAAACTCTTATCTTAAAAAATGCCACAAAGTTTGAATTTCAAAAAATTAATTTAAAAAACACTCAACCTTTAATCTCACTATTTATGTGCGATTCAGTATGCCATTTTCCTCATTTTAAACTTATATGGTCAAATGAATATTATTTACCTATCATAGGATAAATAATAACCTAAGTAAATAGAATTCAACACTTATTAAATATTCTGCTCAATAGGCTTATAGGATCTTTTGTACTTTAAATTCATAACAGTATAATACATGAGTTAATTCAATCTTATTTAAAATTGTCACTTTCTTGATTTCATTTGTAAAACTTATTTAACATTGTCACTTTCTTGATTTTATTTGTAAAACTTATTTAACATTGTCACTTCCTTGATCTCATTATGAAACTAAAATAAAACAGACTATTGATTTAGACTATCCATAAACCTAGGTTTGACCAAAGACTGCTCAGTTCACATATCAAGTGGTAGGTGCATCATCTCTCTTTTGAGAGTTGCAATCCCTTTGCTTCTTTGCTATCACTTTGGCATGAAATGTGACATACTAAATCATATCCTATTTTTAATTCAAGCCATATTTGACATATGTTAAATCGTACCAGAATACACCCAAGACTTACAAAGACTTTAAGTCTAAGGATTCAAATATAAGCACTACTTATGAAAATGATTATGACTTTTCTAACCATGCAAAATTTTCATTTAAGTGGATCAATCCAATATATTTTTTGCTAATGTATCTACATTATTCATGCTCCATGATTGGTGAAACACAATCATCTCACAGATCAACATACTAGTTTTAGTTTATTGCAATTCTCATTATCAATAATCAACTAAGGATGTTTAGATGTTATCCTTGGTTCACATGTTTCACTATCTAATGACTCGCACTAATAATTCAACAGGACTAATATCATGGATCATTCATCTTTTCTATAAGCACAAGAATTAAGAAAGAAAGAATATTATTTGCTTCATTTTTATCATTCACATTGATGATAAGCAAGTTTATATGAGACAACTATATTAGACTTAATGCTTACACTAACAACTTCAAAGAACCTGATAATGCCTACAAGGGTTGTTATAATTTATTTTTGAGATGCAAATGAGTTTTGTAAAATAATGTTATTTGTAAACCATATGTTGTTTTGATCTTATTTGCATTGTAAATAACTTTGAGATGGTTTTTGACTTCTGTATGCACATGAAAAAGTATTCCTACCTATATGGCTTACGCTTGATGCTTAAGTTTATTTTTTAGAAGTTGGTTATGTTGTTTTATTTCACAATTTTTTTTGTGGAAATTGTTTGACAAGGATATTTGAAAATAAAAATAATAAATTTAAGTGTCACAGTAAAACTAGCTTGAGTCAATAAGACTAGACCTGAAAGCCTTTCTAAATTTGGTTCAACCCAACTTTTATCATAAAATTACCAAAAACATGACTTCTCCAATCTTTAAACTAAGAATCGCTTGGTTATAATTGAACACTTCAACCAGTTGCATTGGCTCACAGTTTTGATAGACCTATCAAAATGTGTTCACGTGTCGTGTCATATACTCTAGTGACACGATTAAACATGACACAAAGAGGACACATTTATTAAATGGGTCAAATCTTCAAACATGAACATGACCTTATTATTAAGTGTGTCGACACCGTCCTCTCTTAGTTTCAAAATTTCATAGAATGCTCAAAGAAAATCACCAAAAAATAAGGACACCAATAGGATTTGAACCCAATATCATAACCAACTTGGCCAACTCAATCTTGTAATAATACATCTTGTTTTAATTGTCTTCGACTTTTAAGGGGTAATCACACTTGCATGTCATTCCTCCCATGCATGACAACAACAATGGAAAATAATGATAAAATTATTATGTAATAAAATAGATGACAAAAGAAAAAAATTAGAAAGAGGAACTAATTAAAGAAATAGAAAGGAGAATGATTTTTTTTTGTCAACTCTATTTTTCAAAGACTCCAAAAAGTATCTCGCTCTATCTCGAAGCACTAAAAAACCTAAAGTTAGAAAAAAAAATCATATTACGATAAAATAAAAGAATAATAAAAGAAGGCAAGAAATTTGTTGATTAAGAAATAAGATTATAGGCAAATAAGGTAAAGAGGAAAAGTCTTCTGCTGATAAAGAATAAAGAATAATTGTGTGCTCTTAAAGTTGAGTTTATATAGAGAAATTGCAAGAAGTTTAATCCAAAAAAAATAACACTTACCAATTATGTAAAATTCTAAAAAGACATTACTATATTGGTATGTATGTATTTCACCATTTTGTCAACTCTATTTTTCAAAGACTCCAAAAAGTATCTCGCTCTATCTCGAATCACTAAAAAACCTAAAGTTAGAAAAAAAATTCATATTATGATAAAATAAAAGAACAATAAAAGAAGGCAAGAAATTTGTTGATTAAGAAATAAGAATATAGACAAATAAGGTAAAGAGGAAAAGTCTTCTGCTGATAAAGAGTAAAGAATAATTGTGTGCTCATAAAGTTGGGTTTATATAGAGAAATTGCAAGAAGTTTAATAAAAAAAATAACACTTACCAATTATGTAAAATTCTAAAAAGACATTACTATATTGGTATGTATGTATTTCACCATTATTATCAAACAAATTTGGTGACACAGATGCATATCAATTATGCAAAATATCACTTCTAATTTTCAAATTTATCAAAAATAGCATACTCAATCTCTATTATATAAGTTTTACCAAAATGGTTGATTATTATAAGGATGAAGATAATCCTCAATATATTCGGCTTTAATTGTACAAAAAACAAAACTCTTATCTCTGAAACATCTAAAAATAAGAGTGATGGAACTATTGGAGGGGTGTCCATATATATAGCCTTCTTGTGTTACGAGCAAGACGAGGCGACTCATGTTTGGATTGAGTGAAATGGTTCTAAAGGGAGAAGGTAAAAAGATGAGTGTGGCAACAATAGGTGAGAAACAAAAAAAGTGGATGGTGGAGATGAGCAGAGTTTTTAGGTTGAAGAAGATGATCAAAATGGTGTCTGACTTGATTTGATGAAAAAATTGACCTGGGCTTTCTTTTGTCTCTATTGGCATTTCTTTTGCTTACATATGTTTGGATTCAGTTAATAAGAAATTTAAAATGTTCAATTAAGGGCTTTATTTTGTCGTGGATAATTAAATTTTTAACTTTTGATTTTTTTATCCTCATGATTAGTTATAAATACTAATACTTTTTATCCTAGGAATTATGAAATAAAAGACAACTATCATTATTATTGAGAAGATGATTAGGGACATTTGATTCTAGTAGATTGAGCAACACATTCATCAATTGTATAGCAAAAAACATTGATTACATATCTTTAAACAATTTAAATATATTAAATTATGTTGCATATTAATCAATAAAACAATTGCTAATAAATTTCAAATGTTAGTACATACTATCTTTCAAATTATAGACAACTATTGTTCATATCATTTATTGTTTAAAATTTATTAATCTATTATGACTAACTACTTTTGACTTGTATATTTTTTATATGTATCATAATTCTTTTAGTAGATATGTATGCCTCAGAAAAATACTAAAATTAGGAAGAAATATAATTAAATATAGCGGGAATCGAGCCAAGAAAGGACGAGAGAAAATGAAGTAAAAATAGGCTAGCACTGGCTGAGCACGGGTCGTGCCAATGCTACTGAAATTAAACCATGCAGCATGATGCGGAGCACGAGTTCTGGCTGCAATGTGTGAGAAACGCAGCATAAAGTGTTCAGCACGGGCGTGCTGAGGGGCATGCCGTGGGAAATAATCAAAACACGAAGAAACAATCAAGATAATCATTTGGAGTCTCAAGAACTGCCAAAAATGCACCACACCCAGCCCAAAAAGGGGAGGGATTTTTACGATTTGGAAGCTTAAGGAGATAAGGTAATGTTCTAGACTTCTTGGTTTGATAAAATTTGTTGTTAGGGTTTTTGCATGTGACGGTTTAAGTTGGGATTTTGTATACAATTGTGAATAATAGTTAGAATTGTGATGAATTAGCGTGGGAAAACTTGTGTGGGTGTGAATGGTGAGTGGATGTGGTAAAAATTGAGTGTTTTAGGGGAAATGATGCGGAAAAGTGAAATGAAAGAGGATTTTGCGTGGGTTTTGTGAGAATTAGGGAATTTGGGGAGATTTGAGGGATTTTGGATAATATGAGTCAATTAACTAGTAGATAAGGTTAGAAAATGTCTAAATGAAATTGGAATGAAACTTGTGTAGGAGACAAAAATTGGAACCAAAGTTGAGGTTGAGTGCTGAGCACGCGACTTCGTAGAATTTGAGGTAAGTGCACTGAACCGCACTTACCTTGGTATGTCTTGCATTTGTATGGTAATATATGTGGTTAAATGCATGATGATTATGGTTAAGAAAATATGAATTAAAATCTGATTGTTGCATTTGGGTGTATTAGGGCTTCAAAGAATTGCATGATGTTGTGTTTAGTTGGCTTATGGAATGTATGCAGCATGAATTATGAATGCGAGGTTTGTGTTGGTTCAATGTTGATTTTGGATAATGTGTGTTCTATGGATGATATGGTATGGATTGTGCTTGAAATTGTATGAAATATATTGGATTGATTCATGTCATATATGACATAACATACCCATTGTGTCTGTGTTCATGGTGAGGAAGGAAAAGAAAGAAAAAAAAGAGAGCGAGAGCTCGCAAGTGAAAAAAAAGGGGATAAGCATAAAAAGAGAGCGAGAGCTATCAAAACGAAAAAAAGGGGTATAAACCCAAGAAAAGAGAGCGAGAGCTATCAAAACGAAAAAAAGGGGTATAAGCCCAAGAAAAGAGAGCGAAAGCTCTCTAGAGAAAAAAAATAGTCAAGAGCGTGCATTGAGCATGTATGCATTATCATTTCATGAATATGGAAGCATTGTGCATTTGAAATATGAATTTGATAAGTGTGTATAATATATTATATGCTTTGAGAATTTGATCCTACGTGTGATGATATGGATTAATTGTGTTGTAAATTTGCTGGTAATGATGATTGAGCAAAGGAAATGTTGAAAATTGTACTTAATGGCTGCTAGAAACTGTCTTGTTGTGTGTATGTGTTTTGTCGCATGAATACTTGGATAGATGGTTGAAGTATGTTAATTTGTTTAGTTTCAGAAGTTCGACACAGCCATCGTGCCGACTGACACTATGTCGTGCCAGGCTACTAGATGATTCCAAACTTCTTGCATGGTTGTTGTGCTGAAAAGCACGGTAGCCATGCCGAGCCACTGTCTGATTTCTAGAACTCTGACATGACCCCCGTGTTTTTCCATACGGGCTCGTGCCAAAACACTGTTTTTCTTCAAGATGGAGCATTATAGTCATGTTGATCAGTAAATTCTATCCATAACACACCTAAGTCTCTAAAATGAACAGTAAGAACACGACTTGAACTTAAGATAAATTCTATCCAAACGCACCTATGTCTCTAAAATGAACAAGTATTTATACACTACATAACTAGGTAAGTGTATTGTAAGTGTACTTACTGAGTTTTTTACTCATGTCAATTGGTTTAAATGTGTTGTACGTAGAGCATTAGCAGGTACTCTTGGTAGCGGATCTTGGAGATTTTTTATGTGCAGTATTCGACAAGTAGGTCGGCAGCTCTAGATATTTTTAAGTAAGATTTTTAGATTATGCATACTAGATACAATATAGTTTACATTCCACATTTTGTAAACTCATTGCCACGTTTTTCACATAATCGTATGTTTGAAAAAAAATCATTTAGTGCTAAATGCAAATCCATTTGGGGGGTTTTTCCATATTTTTCCTGTGTGTAAGATTTATTGGGTTTTCCTAAAATAAAAAAAATATCCTTGTTTATTTACTTATTTAAAAAAAAACAAAAAGAGTTTCCGGGGTTTACAAGATATGTCTACAATGTCGCCCCCACTTAATTTTATTTCTTGTTTCGTCCCTATGTCAAGATCCAATCCAAAACAAGTTAAGTCCATTTTAAAAGTTCCAACATGAAATATTTTAAGAAATATCTGCTATATCTATAGATAAAAATCAGATATAGTTTTTGAATATTAAATATGAATGAATTCAAATTTTTTTAAGAAAAGATAAATGCGTTATTAGATATCTCCATTATTCTTTATAAATAAAGTTATGCAGATAAAAAAAATACGTTCTGACTACTCAAAAAATACCAACACTGTGGAACTCATTTTCATAAAAACCAATTTCCTGATAAACAATATAATTTATAGAAATGATATAAAATCAAGCTAAAAACAGAGGAGAGAGAAAATAAAAGATACACGCTGTATAAATCAAAACACCTGCCCAAATCTGTTTTCATTCGTAAAACAAAGCAGTAGCGGAAGCAAAAATAAGTTTGAAAACATTCAAACTAAAAACCTGCATGTATATACAAATGTACAATATGTACAAATCCAAAACAACAAAAATGACAACTGGAGCTCGACCTCTGACGTAGCTCTGGAAAGTATCGATCAACTCTGTAGTCCAGTGAAAGGCAGCTACCTACGATCTGCACAATCATTTAAAACAACAACGAGGTGAGTATAAATAATACTCAGTAAGTATTCTCAGCTTTAACGTAAATGACGTGCAGGGGAAAGTATATAATAGCACGAGGACGTTCGTATTTATCTTGTCTATCGGCATACCCGAATTCCAGACAAATCATTATCACACAGATCTCAAATTCAGCACACAGCTATCGATTATAATCTAGCACACAACTTTATCAAACTCTGTCACACAGCACAATATGATCACACAGATCAAACAGAAAGCACACAGCATAATACGATCATTCAATATCGCGCACACAGGAAAATACGAACCACACAGGTTCAACAATAGTAATCTCAATCATACATATACGAATATAATATATGAAGTGCAATGAAATGCAATTTCACACAGAATGACCCGGGTATTATCCACTATCGCACACAACAGTGGAAATCATCCTCTATCGCACACAGCAAAGGAATGAGCAATAAGGACCAGATCACACAGCAAGTCCAAAGCTCGTAATATGGACAAGATCACACAGCAAGTCCAATATCTGAACCAGATCACACAACAAGTTCAGAATATAATGGTCACACAGGCTAATGTCACACAGACATGTATAGATGAATGACACTCAGATAAGCACACAGCAGTAGAATGACATTCACGTCGCACACAGCCCAGCATTTCGTAAAACCAATCAAACAATATCACAGAGGTATCAATCAATCAATAGCTCGTAAAAAACAAATACCACAAAGGTATTCATTTAATATACAATGCAATCAAACATAACTCATATAATTTCCAATTTCAATCTCAAAAACAAACATTTCACGTTCACTATAAGTCGTCTAACAAATCAACATTTCATTACAGGCACTATCTTTTAATTTGTCTAATCAACGTAATTCCAAATGGATTACGATCCAATTTAGTAAGCG
>CANYCX010805115.1:0-22186 GCA_948193385.1 Breynia disticha f. nivosa
AATCATGGTCCAACTTCCCAATTATAAATCCAAGATTAAATTATCCAATCACCTGCAGAAACTATGGCGTTACAATTCACAAAAGAGAGTCTTGCTAACATCTAACTCTCAGGGAAAAAATAATTCATGATGAAACAAAGTTTATACAGGTGAAGCAAGAACCATCAGCAAATCAGAATTCAGATACACTAAAATGGGACAATCATGAGGTTCGAAAATATTTTTCTCAGTGCACTTGAATCCCAGTGCATTTAAATAAGCACAATAAACTTGAATCCTTCAGGCGGTTTGTTAGGCTTAAGTCGTCGATATGGAAATAAATGTTTACACAAAAACCTTCATTCTAGAGAAGTCATCTTTCTTGAATAGTATTTCCAACTCAGTCGTGGCTGCAACTAAAGCTCTTGATTTTCGCTCATCATCATCAAGCTGAGAAAGTTTCAGAGATGCCGCAGTGTAGCTCTTGTTACTGGACATTGTATATCAAGTCAATTAAAAGACAGCCTCAGTATCTATATTGAAGACATTCATTAGTCAGTACCTCTCTTTCTTCATGCAACCACATAAATCAGTTTTAAATTTAAACCTTGACAGCCTCCGCTGCCTTCTAGTCTTTAAGTCCTGGAAACTAAATTGCAATGTATAGCATGTATTATGGGCAGTAGAAGACTTGAGAGCGTCTGACATTGGACTGGAAGGTTGTAATGGAGAAGCGTGTTGAATTTAAAGTGGAGGACTTGATACTACAAAAATATTAAAATTTTATCACACTAAAAATACCTCACAAAAATAATTTTTTGCTAACTCAAAAGACACTCACTTTCTCTCTTATTTCTCTCCACTCTCACTCTCTCTCTTTTCTGCTCTTCTTCCTCGGCACACCTCTCTGCATCTTCAAAACACCTATTTATAGTTTACATAAACCGACATAACTAAGTCGGTGGCCATCTCTCCAAGCTTCTATACCATTTTAGCAGAATCTACATTATTCTACACCTTTAAAAATTCTAGACTATAATTTGCCGACATAATAAGTCGGTGCATCATCCTTCTAAACTATTCTAGAGAGAGGGACTTCCAGAGAGAGACGGTGGCTCTCTTAACAAAGCGACGACCATAAGATCATCCGACGTGTCCTGAATACCATGAATGGGAGAAGTAATTGAAGTAACATGAGCAACAGGTGATCTGCATTCATCCCCTGGCAAATCCCGCAAACAAAGAAAAATTTCTCAAATATAGAAGCATAAGTTGTTCGATGAAATGCCGCAACCATTATCAATGAATTGGAACGAGTCCTGGCCATAATCTTTCAAGTTGATTTAGATGGAAGTAGCGCTTCTAAGATATTTTCGACCAATTCCTTTACAGCCGACGAGAGGTCTAGAATGACTTGACTGACGCAGATTCAGTGAACTACGCCTTCGTTAATTGGTTTGATTGTGGGGGAATTTTCGTGTTCCATGAAACTGAAAACGCTTTTTGGAGAATTTGGGACTTGATTGATTTTGTAAGGGAAATTGGAAATTAAGTTTTCGCTTAGTATTTTGGTGCCAAAACTGTACCGAAGAAACTGTGTCGGTTTAACAGAATGTTAGGAAAAGTATCTCGACGTAATTTGAGTTTGACATAATATCATTTCAAATCCTTGTGGTTTCCAAATCATCCTAATACATCCCTGATCTTCACTTTAGTTAAATAATATTAATTCTCTGAAAATTGGGTTGAGTTTTCCCGAGTAAGTCGTGTCAAATGAGTGTAAGAAATTTCAGGTTCCTCATTGATACTAGCAAGAAAACTAGTCGAGGTTGTGCCCTTGATTGCTTTTACGACAAGGAACTGGGAAGCATCCAATTTTATACTGCTTTTCGTCCCATCATGTCTTAATTTGATTAAAAAAAGGAGATAAAACGTCATATATACATAAGACATTCAATTATCAAAGTCAAAATTCAAAAAGATTAAAAATTTACTGAAGTAATTAATTTCTCTATAAACAATTTATCTCACAGTGTTCATAAAAAGAGTTAAGACTCTTTCCATTCACCGTACATTTGACAACACACATTATTACTTTGTAAAAATATTTATTCTCACAAATACTAAATGTTTGCCTCACTCGAATGGCGATAAATGTCGTCCATTCTAACTGCGAAAGCGTGAACGGAGTTAGAAAACAAAATAAGAGCTTGCCAGAAATTTTAACGTTATTCCAAACGAAAAATAAGTAAAGTGCGCAAAATCCGAAATTCTTAAAATCAAACGATTGTTAATTGAGAAAATTATGACGATCTTTTCTGAAGGGTCATTGAATCAATGAATTCAAATCTTCAGTTTGATAATTAATAAAAAATAACAAGAACCAAGAAGTAAATTAAAAACAGAAAATAGCTAAGAAAACAAAAGCTATGAATGGTTACAATGTGAAACAAATAGGTTTGTCAGGATGATTGTTGATGATATATAGTGTACGTTAACTTCATTACTTATGGACTTGTGTCCGTTAGACAACAAATCAATCATAGCTCCTAATTAGCCTTCTATACTTACATAACCAATAAGATATTCCCTTGATTTAAACTTCCTTCTTTGTCTCTGAATAATATCCTGTTAACAATCAATTCTGCAAATCCATGGTTTGACTTCCCGCAACTGTTCATGGGCTTGACATTATTCCGGGCTTGTAAACTGCCGTATGGACTTCACATAATTTTATTCCAAACACTAATTTAAACATCAAAGTATAATTAAAAAACTAGGAAACTCTAACTCTTTTTTTTTTCAAATTTCAATCGTAAAATTAAATCTTCAATGTTGCTATTGTCAATAACCAGTCACGTTTATAAATATGGTAAGGTAGACTAGATGAGATTTGGTTGTCATTATTGACTACAAAACAGTGATTCATTCAACTGCTGATTAAAAAATATAACACAAGTCCTTTCTATGACCTGTACAACCCCCACATCCAATTAAACATTTCATAATTAATTTCTTTTTTATTATTATTTTGGATAAGACTTGTTTGGTTGTCTTCATTCTCCATGGTTTTGAAAAGACAACAAAAACGAACTAACTCAACAAATCGTCGGCTCTCATCAAACCAACCCAACCAAACGGTGGTATTTGGTTTGAAGTGCACTCAAAAAGGATAAATTTGGAATTTTCATATATACAGAATCTAATATATATATATATATATATAATTTATTCAGAAACTAACTTATTTAGGCTTCATTACATTTTTTGATTCACTTATTTTTAGTGCAATTAAATTTGTTGTAAACCTTTTTTAGATTGTTTGATTAAGAATTAAGCTGAATTTTCATTGAGTAATTTTTAACAAATAATCATATTTTTTATTTTTTAATAAAAAGTTTAAAACTTTTAAAATACAATAATTTTATTCTTTATTTATTTTAAAGAAATTATTCTTCTATATAAAGAATTGTAAATATAACAATCATGTCAGAGCTGACTCGCTTCGCTCTCACCGTCTCTCTCCCGACGAGCTACTCTTAACGATGGAGCTCATGTCTCACTCTTCAACCTTCCTACTCCCACCTCTCAACCCTCGCCCCCCACTAACCTACGCACTCCTTTTCCTAAACCAACGCCTCCCCAAATTCTCTCCTCTCTTGTGGGAACACGGTACTTGCTTTTCTCTTTTTTCAATTTTCAACTTTTTTTTTTGCTTATTTTTAATCGAAGTTCCCTTTTTCTCGTAGAACAGCACAGATTCGGTTATGTGCTGACGGTGGCGCCAATCGTGTCTATGATGAAATGCCTATGTTGTTTCCTCACGAAGATGCTCTCAAAATTCGACTCAGGCAAGAAATACTTGTCGTGCTGTGTTGTTTTAATGGGGTTTTTTTTATTCGATTTGGTTGACTTGGATTGGCTTGGCTAGAATTGATTTTGTAGGATTCGATTAATATTGCTGTGTTGATTGAGATAAATTTTAATGGTTTCAACTCGTGAATTTGGTATAGTTAAAAGAGTTTTTACTTTTTAGTTAGCTAGTAGGGACAGTACCATAAACTGCGTCTAATTGAGACGAGAAGGGCTTCTCTTTTGTCAAGATAAGAAATTGCTCTTTTGGGATTAGTTTTATTACTTCAATTATTGTTTAATTGTTCAGTTTTGTGCTTGAAAGCGTTTAACTTGTGTAATGATTTGCATAGATGTGAATGCTTTTTGTTTGATTGTGGGATGATAGGTACAAGCCAGATGTAATAAAAGGAGATATGGATTCAATTCGAACTGAAGTACTGGATTTCTATACGAAACTGGTAAGCCCACCTCATTTAGTAATTTACTTGATTTTGTCATTACATACATGTGACTCATCTCTTGAATCAGATTGTGGTCACATCTTTGAGTTGTACTCAAATTTGAATCAACACGTTGTAGTTGAAAGATTTTTTTTTTCCACCGGAATTGGCGTTTTTTTGTTTTGCAAGAATTCCTCCATTACCTTGTTAAATGATTGAGAACTTGATATTGCAAAATTGAAGATAGAATCCTTATGAATAGTAATTAGTAGCAATTACATAGTTGATGCTGAGAAGATTTCAGAATACTCCCAACTTTCCAC
Organism: Breynia disticha f. nivosa; assembly: GCA_948193385.1. Classification (NCBI taxonomy): domain Eukaryota; kingdom Viridiplantae; phylum Streptophyta; class Magnoliopsida; order Malpighiales; family Phyllanthaceae; genus Breynia; species Breynia disticha. Next base: position 4,598 of record CANYCX010805115.1, read on the forward strand.
AAATCCCGAATTTGGTTTGGTTAGGGAGCATCAAGTAGGTAATGACAATAGGTCTGCTTTTCCCTTTCTGTGGCAGATATGAGTTGGTTTAGATCCAACTTTGGTAATGAACCATTTTATTGTTTTTTGATTAATGAGTGCAGGGAACGAAGATAGTTGACAAATCCCACGATCAGGACACGACAGATCTGCATAAATGCATAGTTTATATTCGCGATTTCACTCCAGGACTGGACAAATCTAATGTGAGGGTTCAAAAACTCAAAAAAATTACTGCATTGTTAAACATGCTTATACTTCCATAATTTACAGTTTTTGCTCTGTTATTTTTGGCAGCTTCGTATTCTTGTTGGAGGAGCACTAGGCGGACGGTTCGACCATGAAGCTGGAAACATTAATGTTTTATACTTGTTCTCGACCATGCGCATAATCCTTCTATCAGACGATTGCCTCATCTACCTACTTCCAAAGACTCACCGTCATGAGATTAATGTCTTGTCTTCCGTCGAGGGTCCACATTGCGGATTGATTCCCATAGGGATGCCTTCTGGGAGCACTACAACAACTGGTCTGAAATGGGATCTCTGTAAGCATAATCTAATGCAGTGAAACTCTCTGTTATTTGCCTTAAATTTCAATCTTGAATTATAAACGCGGTATGGAAGATAGTTTAACAGAGGTTGTATATAATGTGCAGGTGGCATGGAGATGAGATTTGGCGGTCTAGTAAGTACATCAAATTTAGCGAGAGAAGAAAGAATAACTGTGGAATCCTGTTCAGATCTTATTTGGACTGTATCAATTAAAAAAGCTTAATGAGGCCATTGTTCTTTTATTTTTTCGATCAAGACGCTATCTATTGGAGATATAGAAGTTAGGAGAAGGAAGGTATGTTTCATAAGATCCACTTCAAACATTATACGGAATTCTTGGCTGGGTGGCTTTATCCCTTACTGTTTCTCTACATCTTTTTATCATGTTTTTTGCCAATTCAATTTCTGATAGGTCTTAATTCGTAATAGGATATAATAACTTTCTCGTTATTTTATTATATATGTAACTATTTTTCAATTCCCGTGTTTTACATGCAAATAGAACGCTTTTACCATTGAAATAATTTGTAAAAAACTCGATAACATTAACAACACAAGAAGGGAAAAAATCATTTTTACAGACAATGAAGTAAAAGTCTAATTTCTTATTCAGTACCAGAAAAATTATGTACAATTCTGCGTGCAAAATATTAAATGAACATAAATAGATCAAGAATTGAAAGCAAGAAGTACGATTAAGGAAAAAAAATGGCAGCCATAGCCAAGTAACCTGACTTTTAACAGTACTGTAAAAATCCTAGCAGAAATGGGTTGGGGAGGGTCAAGGAAAAACCTATATATGATACAAAGAAAAGGTAGCTTAATTTCCAAGAAATACGAGTCCTGAATTCAGGCCACCCCATTCAAGTGACCAACTAAACAAGGAATTCCTATTTACAAGTTATAATCTACATGAAATAACTCAGCGACCTCTTCTTTCTTGAACCACCCTCTCCATACAAATCGTTCCATTGCAGAAGCTCGTTCATGTTCGTCGACTCTGACGACACGCTTGCGCACACCTGCAGCATTGTATCTCAGACATTAGAATACAGGTAGAGCAAAAGTATTGTTGTTGCTCGAAAAGACATATAATAAGGTGGCCAGCTTAGAATGGCATACCTGCTCATGTGCATATTTGAAGTCGTCCATCTTAAGAGAACGGATATCGGAACTACTGTACAATGCCGGCAAAGCTTTGTTATCCGCTAAAGCAGTAGCTCTCTCCTGAATATTGTACCAATATATCAGCAAGATTCAAACAAACGAGTACAGCATATTAAACTTCCTCCATTTTCAAAAATAATAAGTAAACTAACCTTCCTTTCCTTCTCCAATATTTCTCGTATTGGGCAGTGAGCAGCAGTCACAGAGAGATTCTGATGGAAATTTGAAAGGAAATAAAGTATTAGAGGAAACTAAAATGAGAACGTGCTATGCCCATGTGCGTAATTTTGTGTTAAGCGAGTAGGTCGAACCTTAAGATCGCTGCCGGAATAACCATCGGTCATATTAGCAACTGCTTCCAAATCTACATCCGGAGCTAGCTCTTCTTTTGCCAAAATAACCTTAAGAATTTTTTCTCTGTTTGGTGCATCTGGAAAGTTGACCATCAATCTGTAGTAAGTGCAGAACAAAGTAAGTGATAACGCTATGGTGCCAGATGCTCAACAATAAACCTCGGAGTAGAGGTAATAGTAGTTAATGGATACCTCCGAGGAAGTCTCCTAACAACAGCCTCATCTAAGTCAAAAGGCCTATTTGTGGCAGCAAGTACCAAAACTCGTTCGCTATCTTTCGTTCGCAGGCCATCCCAGTTCACCATGAATTCATTCTTCATCTTACGCATAGCTTCATGTTCCCCTGGATTTTCACGCCTTCCTAGCATGCTGTCCACCTAAGACAAACAAGCGGTGATAGATAACTGAGTGAAGAAAGACGACGACACTGTGTGCACACACAGGAGAGAGAGAATGAGAAAGAGTACAAACCTCATCAACAAAAATAACACTAGGAGCAATTTTGCTAGCCAAAGAGAAGACTGCCTTCACATACTTTTCTCCTTCACCAAACCACTGCATACAAAACCAAATTCAGCACAAGAAAAAAAAAAACAAGAAATGGAGTACCATATATGTAAGCATATTACCTTTGACGTAATGCTTGACATGGAAATGTTTATGAAGTTTGCACCAGCCTCAGTAGCAACAGCTTTTGCGAGCATTGTCTTGCCAGTACCAGGAGGCCCAAATAGCAATATTCCCTTGCAAGGCTACATGAACAGTAAAACAACATTAATTTTATACGGACTGCGAGAAAGGTATAATTGAAAAACATGCATTTATAATTTACTTTAGTAAGCTGTCCTTTGCAAAACAATTCAGGCCTTTGCAGGGGAAGCATAACCAACTCCTTCAAGGTATCCTTCACAGTTTCTAAGGCTCCAATATCATCAAATGTGACCCCTATGTCCGTTGGAGGAATAACATCAGCCAGAAGCTTCTTCTCAAACTCATTTTCAGTCACCACATCCTGAGATATATTACATGAAGGAAGTATTACTTCGTTGTCAGATCAGTGCTTCTTATTAAGATCAACACCAAGTGATGACAGATGCAAAATCAACCCTATGTTAGATATCAAATGTACCTTGAGTGATTTTTTCAAGCTCTTGTTTTCATTTTGTAAACCCTGTAGAATGCTAAGTCCATACTCAATACTGCGTTGAGGACCAGAAACTGCATGTTAACAACAGAAACTACAACAAACATTTATCTTTAGTTTACTATTACAAGGAAAACATAGAAAAACCTTTCATTTGAAATCACAAGTTTGCCATCTTTCATGGAAGCTTCAGAGCAGTGCATGAAGTGGTGACTTAAAGCCCAACCCACTATTTTCTCCACACCTGTCAACATATAAGAGAACACAATCAGAACACATAAAAATATGGTGAGCATGGAAAAAGAATGAAGAGAACAGAATCCAAACATTAGTTCAAAATCACTGACTTTCGGCAGTAAGGGCTTGATCTTTGATGCATAATGATTCCAGCTCAGGGCAATGCAAGCCAACTCGGCAAAGAACCTAAAAACATTAGCAGGGTGTAAATAGCTAAAAAAAGACTTCACAGTTCTATTCTCCAACCTCAAAATAGTAAATAAAAAGATAAAACAACAAAATCCACATAGATGAATATAAGCCTTGTCTAACCTAAGCAAGAATACCACAATGTTGAAGAATAAGAAGCACTAGAAGTCATCAATAATGCCTACAAATAAGCACGTAATAGGAGCTAGAAGGATTATGTTGTACTCACTGAATGGAAACTAACGATATTGGCCTGAGCTTTCAGAGTTTCAATATCACGCTCCAACTGCTGTTTCCAGTCCGAAAGCAGAGCTTCATCCTGCTTAAATTCAACAAATACAAATAAGAAGCCCACATAAAAAAAAAATACAAGCTCTGCTGGAATATACATGATCAAAAACTTTTTGCACCTGGGGTAGCTGTATTGTCACTTTGTTAGGAAAGAGCCGTGAGAGTTGTTTCATCGTTTTGGGTGTTTCTTTGTTCTTGTCGCTCAGTCTCCCAAAGTTGTCCTGGACCTCAGAATATATGCATTAGTAAAGAAATAGCATCCACAGAAAGAAACACCAAGAAGAAACAAGCAGGGAAAACAATTGAGTGAATTACAAGAGAAATGATGATTCAAAACAAGTTGAATAACAGTAAATAGCATATTTATATTACCGGAAAGGCAAGATCCAATAAAGCAGTGTGATTGCTTCCAAACTTCGTAAATAAAAGACCACCGGGCTGGGACTGTAAAAATCAACAAGTCATCAAATGCATAAATATACAGTCAAAGCAGAGAAAAAACGTTAATGTATGAATCACAATAAAAACAAATAATGTAACTAAACCCATATCACCAAAGCCTCACCTTCTCCTTACGACTGTCCAGCTGGGTGTGGGAGCCTATTACAATGACTCTGTCAGGTAAATTTTCAAGCTTACTCTTCAAAGCTGCGTATGCGTCTTGATTCCCCACCAGTGATTTTTCTATGTCTTTAATAAACACTACTAGAGGACTGTGTTTACGTTCATTTGAAACAACCTATAAATATCATAAATTTAAAAGTCATCACCTGCTATCAATGAACAAAAGAAGCAATCAAAATAAGGACATCAAAGTGATGTACCTCAAAAAGCTCACTAATAGCAAGCCTGTCGGCATCCTCAACTCCAGAACTCTCCAAGCGCAATGAATTAGCTGAAAGCAAATACCTATATTAGATAGGAAAAAATAGAGTAAATCAAAAAGGACAAAATGTCAGATTGCTCAAGAAATTCACCAGCACAAAAGAAACCATGATCTTCTTCACATAGACCACCAAGATCATTGCCTTCTGGAATGGTTTTATCAAATCTAACACCAATTTTTGAGGATCCATTTTCTTCAAAAGCAAGAACAACCTTGCCTCGAAAACCGACAGTTGGTCCTCTTCTCATAACAAGGGAAAAGCAAAATTGATAGATTAGACCAAGAATTGCAAGCAGCATGCTTATGGAGGCACTCCAAGCATATTCGATATTAAAAGCATATGTTTCATTTTAGGAGAACATTATCGCAATACATTTCATAAAGGCCCCTAAGCAGTGTCACATATGCAGATTTTCTTCAAAAAAATGAAAGACATGAAACCTTCAACTAAAAGGAAATACCAACTCCTAGATGCCAGAACTGCTAAGTGCTAAATGACGATGAAACTAATTTAGGATCTGAAGAACATAAAAATATTAAATACTAGCATGGAAGTCAGAACCATTCATTTCCTAATCAAGGGGTCACACAAGTGAAAATGACTTCCAACAGCAAAATACCTCAAAGGTGTTGAAGGTAAGGAGGAACCAACAAACTTCACTGTATCGCCTGCAGACATTTTGATACAATCATTGACCTCTTGAAGAAATTGATTCAGTAAAATAAGGAGGCAGACCTGAAAATTAGCCTACCAGTCTTGAAAGTGTATGTTTTCGATGATGCAGTGCTTGTTTCTTGCCTTGGAGGAGCAACGGATCCAATAGTCGAGCCACCAGTAATTGCTGCCTCAACACTTGAAGCTGGTTTCCGATGTTGTAATGCCTGCGCTCGTTTAGCTAAGGCAGATGCTCTTTCAGCCTTAGAATTTTCTTTTGTGGAATCAGCCTCTTTTGGTGATGACTGATAACATAACAATACACAAACAGAGTCTTAGTTCATCCAGAAAAAGGAAAGGTTAAAACACAAAAATTTACAAAGAACTCCAGCAGCATATAAAATTTCCATGCAGTCAAAGATGATAAAGCTGCTTACACCAGGCAACAGAAGAGATTCGACAATGAGTAATCTAGCACCAATTTCTTTAGCAAGTGCCTTTGCCAGAGTTTCTTGGTATATCTCCGACCCTATTGAATTAAAATGATTGAGAATGAGGAAGCCATACAAATCCGCAGAAGATCTAATACAAGATGTTTATAAAAAAACTAAGACACAACCTGCAGGACCAGATAATAATATACGCGGCAACACTGTCGATAGATCAGAAGCAAACTTAGCCACCTTATTATTACACTTTAAGTGGACAAATGCAGCACCCATCAATACTTTCTTTGTTGTGTCACTGAGGAAAAGCTTGATGTTAAAAATGGCACGCTATTGATATCTACAGAAAACTCAGAAAAATGTGCAGGTCTAACTATTTTAAATAAGGAAACGTGACATATAAGAAGCTGAATATTAAGAGTTCACCTTAGATAGTATGGAAAATTTTCAAAAGAAATCTCAATATTTTCAGGCCTTAAAATTGCTTGCTGCAGACTATCTTTATACGCCTGTCGCCTAGTTGACATCAAAACATTGGGAGAGTCAAGATCCTTGAGGAATTCTCTTATTTCTCTAGGTTCATCCAGAAATTTAATGCTCCTCCTTATGTCAAATTCAGAAGAAGAGCCTGCAAGCATCTTCAAGAGTGGTCTTAACTCATAAGGGGACCCAGGTAACTTTCCACCTGCATTAATCCCTTGGCTACCGACATCACCATTACCATTAGACGAAGGACCTACTTTTGTCTCCTCCCTTGAAGAACTGGCCAGCTCATTATGACTTGTGTTATTCTTTATGTCAACTTCAGGAATTTGATCACCAGAAGTGAATGAGGGGACTTCAGTATTTTTCTGCACATCCTCTCCAGTTTTGGGAGAAGGTGGAAGCAGAGATAAGTGTTTCTGAAAATTTGATAAAGAAGCTAATATTGATGCTCCTGCATAAGCTGAAGAATCTCCAGCACCTGCTTTAAATTGAAAATTTTTCACTGTGGCACTTTGGGCAGCTTCTAATATGCTCCTGAGTGAAGGTATGGCAGGCACATCTATATCATTGTTGGACAGCTGCTGAAAAATCTACTTCCGCGTTAAGGAATACATAACTGATTTAGACCCAATAATAAATATACATAAGCAAATGTATTAGAAGAGCTTGACGTCTTATCTTCATGACAGGCTGCAGTGAAGATGAAGAAAAGGATACATAAGAATGTTTTCCAACAGTACTGAAAACTACTTCATCACCTCCATTCAACATCAGCTTGGCACTCTTTTGGTATACATTGCCATTTACTCGGACAGCTCCTTTCCTTCCAACGACTTCTAAGTACGCAATTGAGTTACCTTCACGCTGAGCACACAATAAACAATGAAGACCAATAAAATCACCACAATGAGGGGGAAAAAGGATGGTCTTATGTGAAGGTGCCTATCAATGAATAAGTGCAAAACTTAAAATAGATAGATATTGCTACAACAAGCAGTACCTCAAAGCGTCTCAGCTTACACAAAATGCTGCTCACAGATGGATCGTTGAGATGTAGATTGCATTGCCGACTTTGGCCAACAGTGAAAATAGCTCCACACATGATGAGGTGACGGTTCTGGGATGAATAAAAACTCAAAATCATGACTCATAATCTCATTCTCATATGCTAACGTTTCGTAACAAGCATCTGAATAAATCTTCTAAGCAAATACAATTGCCAATAAAGGAAATAAAACCTGCATTCATTTTCCTCACTATCATCATGAAAAACAGCAACAACAATGATACAAATTACAAAGTAATAATAATAATTTGACAAGCTCAATATAGGAGGACAGATTGGAGTCTTTTAGTGCTAATGTCAGAAAGTAATACAATAAAAGCACAATATACCCAAAGGTCACACCAATAACTACAATAATCACTAACCTTGTTGATAAAAAAGATGAATGCAGGAGTGAAGAAGTGAAATAAGCAAAATGTTAGATTTTTCATTGTTCATTCCCCTCTTGTAAAATTACAAAAAAAAAGCTTTACCCAGAAATCCTAGGTCAATAATTTGCTAATCGATGGGAAACTTGAAGCTCTCACTACACAGTACTTGAAACCCAACAAGACGAGCTTCAAACAAATTTCCCAGCAATCTCCAAACAGCTACATGATCCATAACTAGGCCCCACTATACAGCACCTAAATGCATCAAGAAATATAGTCCAGGAAACTTGCCAAACAGCAAAATCCAGAATCGTGCCTCAAGCAAAACAGGCACTCTTAACCTGCACGAAATGCCATGCCAATCACAAAAAGGAGATGCCAACTCATCTAGCATTCTTAACTGTACCCTCAGAAATTCGAAAGATCAACTCTTTTGCATGATCACAACATAAATTCTTTGTCACAAACCTTTCTGAGTAACACAAGGCCTTACAAATGAGAGAAATCTATACAAGCACATCAAAAGTTATGCTGTAAAGCACTGACAAACTAGTTAACAAAGAATCCATTTTTCTAACAAACTCATCCTAAAACAGCACACTAAAGAGCATCCGACAAAAAGAAGTGAAATTCAAGCCAAGTTCTTCCTTCATATGCTTGAGCTTACTTGCAGGGTGAGAGCGGACTAGCAGTACAGATATCATCCACGGATATAATGATGACATAACACAAACAGACCAAGCAACAGCAGCACATAAAGTTAAGATGGAGACGCATATGCCAAGAACTTCACGACAGCAAAACTGACAACAGAAATGAAAAACAAACTATAGTAACATCTAACCACCGAGTAATCATCCACTAAACTGGTAAATACATCACATTAAAAAACTTCATAGCACGAGATTAAAAAAAAATCAAAATTCAAATCTTTACAGAAGTTCACACAATGTAGAACAATCAAAAACTAAAACTTTTCATTTCTTACAAATATGCACACAGATCATTAACCAATGAAAGCCTTATTGAACGAAAAACAGAAAGGAATTTTGAACAAAAAAATTGTACCAAAGGCCTACACACCTGAGGCCATTGAGAAAGCAACTTCCCCCATGCAACTTTAGCATTCACTTTCCCAGTTTTGGCACTCTTTTTCTTCACCCGATTAGTTGCGGGCTTCGATTTATCTCCATTGACCTCATCATCACCTAAAACCCAAATTAAATTCAACGACTAAATCCAAAAAAATGTTTCTCAAATTCGACAATAATAAAAAAAAAAGAACTTTCTTCATAAAAGACATCAAAACCCGTTTCAAATTCAACAACTAAAACCCAAAAAAAGACAACTGTCTTCCTCAAATTCAACAACTGACCCTCCAAAAAACCAATATTTCACAAATCGAACAGCTAAAACCCAAAAAAAAATCTTTAACAACAAAACGGATCAAAAAAATGCATGCAATACAAAGAAAACAAACCTAAAGTCTCTGGAGGACCTAAATCATCTCCTTCAACATTCATAGGCTCCACTGGTTTCTCAATATCAAAAGATACCGGAACTGGTTCCGACGAATTAAGCTCCGGATTAGATTCTTTACCCGGAATTGAGCTTCCGACCGGCAAAGTCTCCGGTGCATCGTTTGTTGACGATGATGCCTCCGTTGAAACCGAAGACTAAAGCCAAAACAACAAAAAATAGATCAAAAGTAATCAGATATATGAAAAAAGATTGTAAATTTAACAAATCCGAGAAAAAAAGATTTGATTTTTAATCCAAAAAAAAAAAAAGAAAAGGAAAAAGTACTTTGGATCGTTTGGACGATGGAGGAGGAGAGGAGGAAGGAGAGGAAGGGAGGAGGCGTTTGGAGGCGGCGGCGGAGGAAGAAGAGCTACGCCGTGTCTCCACCATGTTGTATGTGTGTGGTTTCCGATGAAAGAAAGAAGTATGGGTTTGTTTGTTTTGTACTTTTGTTTTTTGGTTGGGTTCGGTTGTTCTTCGCTGTGAGAGAGAAACAGAAAGAAATGACAGCAGATCAGTTCTGAAAGCTTTGTGTGTATAATATATGAGTTTGGTCTGAAATTTAATTGAATTATTGAGTTTAGGTGTTTGGTGATATTGGCGTAATTCGAATTGGTGAATCGTAATTGTATGTGAGTGATTTTTTTATCGAACATCGTAATTATGTAATTCGTATTATATCTAATCGTATACTCATTAATTATATTATATGATAGGAATTGTAACAACTATCCATAACAGCTGGTGTCATTCTTAGTTCTGCTATTATAACTATTTCCATTTCTGGAATTATATTTAATGCAATTTGAAGGTTGACTGAATTTCTATTCTATCAAGTGCTCTGTATTGAAAGATGCATTACTCTATTTGCTAGCAGAAACAATAGCATTTAATTAATTTTCTTTATAAGTTAGCAGTTGTATGTAAAATGTGTTTTAGTATTGTTTGAAGAACAGTCAGAAAAATATATCAGATGAACATTTTAAAGATTGTATATTTGACTTGCTTAGATTGAGCAAACATGCAGTGTCAAATTCAGGAAAAGATCATTTTGAAACTACAAGCTAGTACATTGTACACAATTAATTAATACATTATAAACAGTGTCGGATTTAAGGGGTGTCACCACTGGCTCTGGCAAAACTCTTTATAGTTGGAGGTTTCGTCACTTCGATTATATTTGGTGTCCTCACCAGCTATTATTAAATTTATAGTCATTGACTTGTCAGATTCGATGTCCCCACTATAATGTATTATTGGATCCGTATTGACTACATAAAAGATATAACAGACATTAAGGGAAAGATTGTTGAAGAGCTTGCAGAGGGTGCAACAAGTTTAACTGAGCTGATGCAGGCAGTGAATATGCATGTTTTCAGCCTGGAAAAGGTGTGGAATTAGTTGGTTTACAACAATAACTCCTGATTCTCTAGCCATTTTCTCAACTGAACCTCCTAAATTAATGTTCTGTAACGTAAAATAAGTGGGCACAAGGGGATTGAAGAAACGTTGTCAAACTGAATTTGTGCAGAAGAATAACGTTAACGTTGATTATGAGTGGTGTGAATCGTGAAAGATGTGACCCAGAAATAATACTTCATTAGACTCACGGGATGAACCCAGGATTTTTTTTTATCGTGAGTGCATTAAGTGTTCGTTGATGGTATAAGAAGGATGGTTGGCTTTACATGCCGTTTTCATTGTCGACATTTTTACTCTTAATTTGAAGCGGAGGATGAACCCACTACTCGATAGCAGCCGGTGGGTGCACCAACGACAATTCCACGTATATTACCTCTCTTAATAAGGAGTTCTACCGGCTCCCCATTGACATCGGTCTGAGTCCATCCCTATAGTACATTGATACGAGTATTATATCTTTTATCTTATATAAAAAAATAAGCTATATGTTTAGCAATTACAACTCGGATTCACACTCTCGTGATACAATAGTTTATTGGCAGTCGACATGTTCCTTTCAGAACCATGCATGTCGATAAGACCCTCAATCAAATCCAATCCACTTGAAAATTTTTTGGTCGTCGCAGCCTTCGTACTCTAAGCCAAGACAGACAAGTTGTATGTAGAAAGTGACTTTCATGGCTTAGCAAGTTGGTATTTATTTAAATCCACTTGCAATTACCAACCATGCAATTGCCATTGTCAGTCACCAAATCACAGGAGAAGAAACTGAAATGAAAATAGTATGTCAGTCATGGGACTCTCTGTGAGTTTACAGTGAAAGCATAATTATAATCATAGTGAAGTTAATAAATTATTAGAGGATTAAAGACACAAAGAGCCATGAATGGCCAACCAATATAAAAGAGAAAATGGATAAAGGCGATGATTTTGAAAGGATAATCACATAACATGCTCATCCCTTAAAGTGGAGAAGGGAAACAGGTAGGCTTAATCATTTGTTCAGGTTTTATGATGAACATGTGCACGAGTAAAATCTAAAGTATTGCTATGATTAGTGAAGATTAAGAGTGATATAGTCATTATAGCATTGCAACTAGCAAGTGGTCGGGTTAAAGGATATTTTTTAACCAATATGACAATGTCGAAAAAAGTTCAAACTAAACCTAGGCGGTATTGCTGTAAAAACTCCGTTGAGGTGATAAAACGGAGTTTTTTTAGTGCAATAGAGTTTTGTCTGTTTAATTAACTAAAAAAACAGTTGTAAGTTACCACAATTTTATAACAAAACGGAATTTTAGAAAAACTAAAAAATGCTTTTTTTTTAAACAGAGTTTGCCCACAACAATTTTTTATATAATTTTTAAAAAATATCCTCATCATCTTAAGTAATATTTAATTATCAAATATATTAAAACACTATATAAATATATGTAAGTCATTTTTTAATATATTAATAAGTTTTTTACAATTTTACTCATCAATTTATATAACTTTTATAATATTTATATATTTATTATTTTTTGTCATGTATTTTAAGATAATAGCATTTTGGTCATTTGATATACCGATTATAGCTTTTAACATAACATATACTTAAAAATTAAAATGTATAACCAAACACAATAATTGTGTTCATAAAACTCTGTTTTAAAACCATTGTTTACAAACAGAGTCCTAATCAATCAATTGTCAGGTTGAACTGAATAGAATGTAGGTTGAGGTTTGATTTTTCTTTAAAAATTAATCGAACTAGCTGTTCGGAATCGTAAACCGCCGGTTCACGGTTTCATAGTTTATGGAACCGAAATCGGACATGACCGATTCCGCTGGTTTCGGTCTAATTTCAGTTTCAGTTAACCGATTCTAGTTCAAATTTTAAATCTCTAGGTCAATAGAACTATAATTATGGTCAATAGAGCGACCAATGAGACTGCGGACTTAGACCAAAGATTTGGCCATCAAGAAAATTAACCAATGCAAGTGAAAATTAAAAACCCTAATTATAATTAAAATTTATTATAAGAGGTAAAAAAATGTCATAATCTACCATAAAAAAAATTTGGTTCTTGTTTTATACTCCGTTCCCACGTAAAATGTATGGGAAGAAATAAATGTTTATTTGTGTTAGAGGATATTTGTGCTCATGTTTATCCCATTCGATTTGAAGATGGAATTGCCATTGTCGCTGGAATCATCCCGTGCAAAGCATTTCTGGAATTGCCATTGTCGCCGGAATCATCCTGTGCAAAGCATTTCACGTCTGTGCCGTGATGGCACGGAAGCACGAAATGACCAGTCCAAAACAACCATCCCTGCCTACTCGACACCAGAATTAGTTTAAATGTCAGGAGAAGCTCGCTACAGTCCACACGCATGAGATCAATAGCAGGCCAGGCATGGGAAGGACAGGAACTGAATCAGAAGAGCTAGAAGAACCTCTATGACACTAAGAATTCTATGGAATAACAGAGGCTTGATGAGTTCCGGCCGATTACAAACCGTTAAACTGTTCTTCTAATTTAGATTCAAGTACAGAGGGGTCTGTTCGAATGCCATGCTGCAACTCTGTACCACTCAAGACCTGAATATGCATCATTACGAGTAATTTCCAGATTTTGAGCGAGTCCATTGTTCACAAATTAAATCGTTTTATTGTATCGGGCGTCTGCCCCACCCTGAAACATTTTTCTGTCTCAGAATTTCCCCCCTTCCTGTTTTCAATGGCTTCTGCATCAGATATGTTTTAGGGTAAAATGCCACATTGATCTTCATGTAATTGAGAGATTATTTATTGCATCAGTTTGAATGGCTTCGAACCGTTGCGTTTTGCAGATCTATGACGTAAAACACTAAGACAAAGAGAACACCGTATATATTCTCAAACATTCACGAGTATCACATGAAGAAATATACAAGCTACGCAAAAACGTGATGTTTTTTTACAAGCAAGAGTATGAACACCTTAACCAAAATTCAGAGCTTCAAATAAAAACAAGTTTAAGATTCACGACAGCCAAAAAAGCAGCCCAAGCCAAACATGGCTTAACCAAATCACCAGCAATAGGATTCATAGCTTTGAACTGACGAGAACAGCAAACCAGAGTACCAAACATGGCCAAGCAAGCAACCAAACCAACCCAACTGGCTCCAATCCTGAACACAATAGGATACCAAGCCAAGCTCAAAGCAAGCTGCGCCAGATACAAGTACAGACACGTAGGATTCTTATGAAATCCTCCTTCAGCCCAAACCAGCCATGCCGATAATCCCATCAAGAAACTAGAAGCCAATGACGTCATATGCAAAATCCAGAGTGGAGGGAACCAGAAAGGTTTCGAGACCGTGCCGTATCCACTACTCGGTCCCAAGAAGCAAGAACAGAAAAGGGTCATCGATAAAGGCAGCGCAACTGCTATAGCTAGCGATCTTATACCACGTTTTGCCATAGCCATTTTCTTCTTCTTTGTAGTACTTTTGTAGTCGTTGTTCTTGTTCATTGTGTCTGTCTCCGAGTCTCTGAATCTTTGTTTAAGCTGTTGTTCTTGAGAATCCATTTTTTATGATGAGTAGTTTTGCGAAGATGATGAGAAGAGTGGTATGGTGTGGAGGAAATGAAGGGGTTTTAAAGAAAGAGCGTCTTTGGTGCAATGGAGGTGTGTGGAAACACGTGGTTGAAGGTGGTATAAGTAGTGGAGAGATTATGGAGAGGTTTACACGTGTAGAACTTAAAGTGATAGTTTTGTTGAGAAATCTTGATGTCAATGTTGGTTTTGGATAATATGAAAGGAAAGTGCAGGAGAATGTGATATGTTAGTGATGTGGATATGTATGTATGGAGAAGCCACACCTGGCTTTGCCGCTATTCGTCATGCATTTGCTGGTCTAATCAGAGTTATGCATTTGGACACTAACATAGTGGTTCGTCCTTTTGCAGCCGACGAAAACAAGTTGGGAGTCTTGAGGCAATTTTGGCCCATTTAGATTGGATCCAAACGTACTTGCGATATGCTGAGCCAACATTCTCAGTTCAAGATTTGAGAATTGGGCAAATCATGGACATATAACTGTGGCGTGAGAGTGTGTTTTAAAGCTGTTGTAGTGACTGGGTCTTGAGTGTTACACCATAAACCAGCTGAACCAAAGGAAGATGAAGGCTCAGCTTAGCCACTCGAAGTTCGTTTAGTTTCATGCTGAACTTGCAGTGTTATCTTCAGTGTTAACTCTGCCTCTAGAATTTCTAATCTAATCGACCTTATGATGTTGGGGCAATAGAAATATTTAGAATTTAAACAATAAAAGAAACAAATACAAAAATTTACGTGGTTTTATTGTAGACATTTATGTCCACGGACACAGAAATTGTTCTTTCTAATGATTTGTTGGCAAAAAAAGACTATAACATCAAATTATGTTTACAGCAAAATGCCCTGCTACAATCCAATTATTCATCTTGCATATTCGTTCATGGTCGTGTAACTTAAGATACGTGTAACTAATCGCAAATTTACATGTGTCCAAAACGACTTTGTCGCAACTCATATTATATTACAGAGTTCAGGCTCCATTACATGCTTGTATGCCTGGTTATGTAACCCCTTTGAAACTTCAAAAACATCGTCAGCATACACATGGTTTAGAGCATGGTGTACATACTCCGTGTAACACACCGTGTACTCCATTGTAACTCTGTCAAAGCTCCAAAATGCTCTGAACCGATTCCAAATTAGCACCGATTTTTGTTTCGATTTACTCTTCAAATAGACTCTGGAACATCTCCGAATGAACGTAGCAGTATATTATACCAAAGGTACATGTGGAGTAGCCCTTGTGTGGTGGAAGTTAGCAATCAGCGTAATATGTGAACTTGGTTGTGTGTAATTTTCAGCACGCTTAATTGCTTGTTAACAATCTATTGATCTAAGATCTAGCTTTGAAATTATGAAAAACAGAACCAGTTTCATATGAATAACACAGGAAGAGATTAGGATCAAAACAGATGAACAACAGCAATTGACAGTATATAACAATCACAACCAGGCAACGTAAGTTGCAAGAATCAATAGAAACGATGCATCATGTGTGTTTATTTGATACTCAAACGTATATTACAAATGTCAAAACCAGAAACCAAAGAGAGAAACTGAAACAGATACATAAAAACCTGATCATCAGCTTCTGCATCTAGTAATGGCACTACAACCACGGCTATAAGGATTAGCTTCTGCACCAGGTTGACAATTATAGTACGAAGCACCTCTCTGCGAGCAAGGCACGGAGTTCCTTTGCAGTGCTGCATAACTTATGTACTGAGTTGTCGCAAGTACCCTTCTGTTAATTTCCGAGTCCATCTCGAACTCGCCACTGCCCATGCATTCAGCCACCGTCCCTCGGCACTTCCTGCCTCTCACTGCCGGAACCCAGTTCAGAACATGGTCTGTTGCATTGCCGGAGATAATCAAACCAGAGACGAATAAAAAGACGATCAGAAGAGAGGAGTAAGAGGCTGCCATGTCGTTTCTTACTTGTTCTTGGCTTGGCTTGGAGGGACGGCAAGTTGTGCATAAATTAGTAATTTATAGGAAAGAGGTTAGTGATAATTATTCTAAAGACCGTCCAACAACCTTCAACAGTTTAGCTGTCGTAATCCTGAGAAGGAATAATTTAATTATGGTTGATCATGGTAAGAAATAATATGAAAATATTTATAAATAACCGAGTAAAACCTAACCTAGCTAACCCAACCATATTTTATTTTTTTGATACATTATATATGTTTTGTGATATGAACATTATGCTGAAGTTGTATGTTCAAAGAAGTCGTAATTGCTTTAACGAAAATTGACAGATTCAAACCTCTACCTAACAATGAAAATGATAAAACTAGTTAGATAATCATTCTGATGAAAACAAAGAATGAGTCTTGTTCAAATGGCTAAGTTCAATGACTAACAGATAAGATCCTTGTCTAAAATAATTTACTTCAGGACTTGAAGCTCAGAAATTTATAAAAGAAAAAAGTGTTAAAAAGATATTTACTATAAGGAAAGAATTGTCACTTGAATATAAATGTTAGACATTAATTCTATTTAGTTTATGTAGGATTTATGATAGACCATTTCAATTTAAATTAAACTATACAACAGATTGGTTATGGACAACTCAAAGTTGAATACCGTTTCAAGCGGTTACACTAGGGTAAATGCGATATCGTGTTAAACTTAGGTCTAACTCATTTTCAAAACACAATTTGTAAAAGATTATCGGTGGAATATAAAGTGTAAAGACCAACTCTAAATCGAGTTTGATGCAAAACTGTGTTTGTCAAACTATAAGCCTATTAATATGCAACTTAAGATGTAGTATATGTTAATTTAGTTTTTTGGATGTGAAGATTAAGATTAGTGTAGCTAAAACAACGGAAAGATATAGTAAGAAGCAATGTTATCAAAACCGGACCGGACCGGCCGGTCCGACCGGTAAACCGGTGACCCGGCCACTGGTCCGGTCCGGTTCGACTAATTGGACCGAATTGCAATCAAACCGGTCACAAACTGGTCAAAACCGGCTGACCCGGGCGGTTCAACCGGTAACCCGGTGAACCGGCCCGGTTTAAACATTAAAAAAAAACCTATTTAATAGATTATTATAATATATATGAATTATTAATATTTTGTTGTTATGTTTAGGTAGCTTGTAAAACATATTTTATTTTATATGAATTTATTTGAACATTAAACTTTTAAAATTTAATTTTTCTCA
>CANYCX010805129.1:0-15095 GCA_948193385.1 Breynia disticha f. nivosa
ATGTATATATATAGAATGTACCATAAGATATGTATTGCAGCAGTGATCGACGAATCTGCGCCGCCTCTGGCTTGTAGTGGCTTGGCCCCGCTCAAAATTATCATGGAATTTTTTTTATATTATTTTAGTATTTATAATTACTTTTAAATAAGAGTTCATTCCACACTTTTCATTATAAATAATAATTTAAAACTATAAAAGATTTAGAACTTTATTGGTTTGAAGCTTCTATTGGCTGGAATCCATTAATTATAGCATGACAGCAAACATGATTCATTTTTCGTAACAAGTTATTTATTTTCGTCGGTTGTTCATTACTAGAATGTGAGGTTATGAGTCGCTTAATAGTTAAATCAGAAAAAATCAATTCCATAATAATTGAGTGATAGGATTCTCTTAAGAGACATATTCTTGGTCATCAAATTAAATCTTTTGGTTAATTTGATAAGGCAGATGAGATTTGTTTGGAAATATTTTCTCACATTATTGGCCATATCAACTGTTTTGAGTTAATTTTAATTAGGTTTGTTTGTAAAATCATTTTCAATCAATAAGCGACACATTCTGTAAGGAGAATTGCATGACTGGTTTCCTATGTTTATGGATTAAACGAGCAAACTCGTCAATACATCTTGGGAAGAGGACGTATATAGCAATTTAAAGTTTCATAGTTCTTTTTTTCTGATGCCACCAAAATGTATTTTTTAAATGCCATGAAAATGAAACTTGTCTTAATAAATACCACACTATATAAATTCTCCACTTTACAACCGAACAACCTACTCCTCTAATTTTTTTTATCGACAGTGGTGCTCTATTCCCCTCTCTAACACAACCTACTTCTAACAATTAATATATTTCAATCAAATTATCTTCGTCATGGTGTTAATTGACTTCCGAAACTTCAGTTTCCTAGCCACAAATGTTGTTGGTGATGCCAGCAGAAGTGTCCTCGACGAGAACCATAGAGTCACCAACGTGGACTTGGGTATAATTATGAAACTACGTTATATTATAAGTATTTATTTGTTCTTTATTGATTCTGTTGGGGCTTCACAATCCATGAAGTCAAGAAAGCAATGTTTCCTCAATTGGCTGTGTATTACACTGCTTCTGATTCGATTCGGAGAATAGAATATGGGATACGATGATACATGGAAATGACTGTAAAAAATTAAGAATCTCGACATAAAGATTAAAAAAATATTGCAGATGTTTTGTATATAAGTTAGTTGTTAAGGATTGAAGAGACAATGATAATATGTTTGTGACTATAAATTGAAAAAAGATATTGTTTGTCTGGATATGTTGTGGATAAAGTATGGATAATCTGTAGATGAGGTCTATATATGATAACGGCTAGGGTTTTCAGTGTCACATTAAAATTGTATGTGTAGATATTTTGTGGATGTGTTTTGGATATTTATTATATGTGTAGATGTTTTGTAGATACATTGTGGATATTTGTAAAAAATCAATGTCCCTAACGTATCCACAACGTATCCACAAAAATGATCAATGAGTGTATACTTTGTCGATATATTGTGGACATTTACAAAAAATTAATGTTCACAACATATCCACAATATGTCTACAAATTGATTAATGTGTGGATATTTTGTGGATATGCGGTGAATAATTGGCATTTCAGGAATAAATTTGAAGAAAGTGTCATATGGTGACATGTTTCAAAAAGTGGTATTTGTAAAAAAGTCAAATTTTAAGGTAGCATGGAGTCGTCATATCTCATACATATTACCGTATAACATTGGCGAAGCCTAGTTCTGATACATTGGAAAAACCAGCACCAAACTAATTTCAAATTATATCAAGAAAGCTGTACAATGGTGAAAACTAACGACTACTAAGATTCCTCGTGACGAAATGATTGTAAACCAAAAAATTACAAAAAGAGAGAGAGATGTCGAATCTAAATTTACAAATTCTGCCTAGATTGACCCCAAATAGGGAAACAAAATTTTGTACAAACAAATATGTGGACTTTAATTTTTGCGAGGGATTTTAGATCGTGACTTCACACTAGCTCTACGAGCCACATCCCATGCCTTCTGGGGGGCTTTAATACCTAATTGAGAAGCGAAGAAGGACTCATATCCAGGTGAATCAAAAGCAAAGCCTGTGTGTTTAGATAACTCTCGCGGAAGTTGAGCTATGGCATAGCTCCTCTCCTCTTGTGGCGTTAGCAGGTGCTCAACCTCCAGTAACTCTGCCCTCGTGCTGTCTTCCGGATCATCCTTGTGAATTTCCTGAACAATCTGATAATCGTAGGGGAAGAACCATCTCTGAACCCTATAAGCACATGGACAAACAGTCAACAATTACTAGTAACACGTCACTTGGAGGCGTCGTGTTTGTGGATTGTCGGCAACGCAACATTACTGACATACCAGATTATGCATTGGACATTGGCTTCATAAATTAAAAATAAGAAAAAAAAACAAGCAACAAAGTGATTCAAGATGCCATTTCTGAACCTTACCCAAGGTAAATGAAGTCGAAAAGAAGAGCCACAATAGGAACGAGAATAATTGTGACGTAGAAATAGAATGTACTCATCAACACGTAAATGACAAAGAAAACGTTCTCCTGAAACAAAGTTAAGAAATTGCAAGTTAGAGCATACTCAATCAATCTTTCCGATTAAAAAGAAAGGGAAGAGAAAAGAGGACTCACCCGAAAAATTGAATACACAAAAATGAATAAGAACCAAGCTAGAATGCTCCCTCCAACGCTGATATAATGCCATCTTGTAATTGAATTACAAATCATAAGAAGGCGCAAGTTGACTGTGATTACTACGCAGGTGAAGGCCATTGTGCTGACATCCCATTGGCCAAATATCTTGCCTGAAGAATTTTTACCACCAGCACTCGAAGAGGTCACGAAGTGATAGAAAATGAGTGACTGGTACACAGAAAAGCAGGCCCAAGTTGCCACAACTCTCCACTTGAAGAAGACATTTCTTATTCCCTCCCTATACATCTCAGGATACTTCTTCGAAAGGGATGCACTGACATCCTGACAAAATATACAGACGAGATCTCCATATAAACAAGTCAACCAACAGCATAAGAAACAAAACTGTTGCTAATTTTGAAACTTGCCAAGAAAGAAGAAATACCAATTTCAAAACAAACATAGTTCTTGCATGACTATACAACATTACACAATAACCACTAACAATGAGTACAGGAAGAAGAATCACCTTGTCAAAAAGCCCAACAATAATTACAGGCAGCGCTGTAAATATGACATTGTACAGTGATTGGAACCAATCGTCATAAAATCTTTGACCAGAAAACCCAGTATGAAAGGTGAACCAAAATTGAGTTAAAGTGAATGTAAGATTCTTGTAAAAGAAGTATGTAATGACCTGCAATAAAAGATCTGTCAATCATATGATAGCCAATTTAGTTCAACAAACTTTTGGAAGAGAAGAAGCTCAAACCTTGCATATTCTAAGATAAGACCACCGTCCATGCACAAGAAGTAAATCTGCCAGAAAGCGGAACTGGGCAATAGCAAAATCACTAGCCATTACTGCTTGCATACCTTCGAGCCCACTTATTCCAACACCAATATGAGCAGCTTGAATCATGCTAACATCATTGGCACCATCTCCAATGCTAAGTGTTATTTTGCGAGCACCCTTTTTCACCATACTTGTCACCTGACAATGTAAATTCAATGTCAACAACAGAGCAAAAAAAAAAACCAATCATATCCTTATGGATAGAAACAACTATAAATGTAACCTATGTTCGTGCTTTTTATCCAACTAAAATTTTCTAGTTCACAGACCTGTGCTTTCTGTAAAGGTGAAACTCGGCAACAAACAACTGAACTACAGTTCAAGCTCAAATTCAGCAGCATTACTCGTAAGGTTGGGTCCAAAGCGTACATCAAACACTTTCCATCAATAACAAGAGCTAATTTTACACTAGGTGAAGCATTACGCACTTCTTCGAGACATTTTTTAAGCTCATTTTTCACTTCTTCCTTGATGAAGCGAGCAATTTCCACTTGATCACCCTGGAACAAAAACTCAAACATTATCATTCATGGCTAGTCCAAATGATTAAAAAAACAGAAGCAGAAAATTTTGCTTACCCTGTCTTCAACTTCTCTGATTGCATCAGTTTCTGAACTAATGATAAACTGTTTCATCTCATTGTTAATTAAATTACAAGCTGCATGAAAAATAACAAGCAAGAAGAATAAGAAAAAAATGAAATGAAGAAAAAAAAAACACACACAAGTTCCAGTGAAATTCTAAACTACTCACCATAAGCTATGTTTATTGCCGTTTCCATCTTATCTCCAGTTAGAACCCAAATCTTGATTCCCGCCCTTGAAAGAGTCTCAATACAACCTGGAACTCCTTCTTGAAGCTTGTCCTCTATGGCAGTACACCCAATCAAAATGAGATCTTTTTCTATGAGCTCTGCCACCTATGCCAGTTTCAGAATTTGTACGAAATCGTTAATTTTATAAAAAAAAAAGCCATTAAACATTGAACTGATGCGAGAGAGGCAGCATTTATGATGCAATAATTACAAGCTTACAGTAACCTAAAAGACCATTGGTATCACAATGCGCTACAAAAAAAGGAACACAAATTAAAATAACACAAAAAAATTCCTTGAAAAAAGAAAATAATTTTGCGGGAGAAATAAGACAACTTATTAACCAAGAAACAATATATGGGTGTCCAACAAAATAGCACAGTAAACCTTGCGAAACACTGATAAAAACCACACAATTCAGTATAAAAAAACAGACCATTGTCCTTTTTTAACAGCGCATCATCTCATTAAAACATGCACGTGAACCCAGTAAGTTTTAGCAAAAAAGATTACCTCATCCAACTTTTTTTCTCGATCTCTAAGAGATGATTTAGCTTGAATGAACTTTTCATTCCAGCTTTCATAAGTTTCGGAGTTTAAATCTCTGTAAGCTAAACAGAGAGTCCGCAATCCTGCAGACCCAAACTGCTCTAGATGCTCCCTGGTTATTTTCTTAAGATCATCATTCCCAGCAGCTAACCTCTCATAAACTACTGTATCAGCACCCTGAATGAAAAATATTATGAGAAGTGTTAATTTCCATGCCTAATACCATAATCAATTTTTCCTTGTGAGGTGCTCTCGAGAACAGTTACCTTGCAGTATAACACAAGTCTGCCATTTGAATATCGACAAACAACAGATTGGCGCTTTCTCGTGCTATAAAAACATATTTAACAAGACATTAGAATGAATTCAGGAAGGATATTTAAGAACAACAAACACCAACCTGTTGAACTCAAGAACATTCAAAATTTCATACGGAACATCTTGCATTGTACCCATTTTCTCCACATGAGATTCACGAACATAAATCATGGTAGGTGTGCGCCTGAAAGAGAATGCAGATAATTATTGCTAGCTTCAGATTAATAATACGCACAAAAGAAGACATATAGTTTAAATTAAGTTAATTAAAGGAAAGAAACCAGTAAGATTAAGTCTAATGCATAAGTAGACCTATAGAAGAAAAAGCCAAAGTTCTTTGCAGCAGTGACCAAAGCAGCCTCGTCAGGTGATGCAGCTTGATATGTGATTTTCTCTGGGGACTCCTCACCTTCAGAAAGAACTGTATGGCATATAGCAAGGCATCTAAAAAATTCCTACATAAAGAAAAATACATAACTTGAAGTCCAAACCATACTGCACGTGCAGTTTAAAAGAAAAACAACAAATCTCCAAGGAATCTCATTCCATGGATAAATTTAAAGAAGGAAACTCCATAAAATTCCGATGGATGACTGACAAGATTAGTGTTAAAGCTTCAGGTTATACTTGCTGTAGGCCATATAAATGTCATATCAAAAGGTATTTTGACAAGATAAAGGACGCCACCTTGCAAGTGTCAGGATTAGGTTCATTCCTCCAAGCTCCACGCATAATCCGGGAATCATCAAAATTAAAACCTTTCTCATGCATCACATTCACTGACTTCTGCGCCTGTAAGAAATCAATCATCATTTGATTTCCACAGAGGGAAAATTGGAATATGTAATTTACACTTAAATACAGAAACAATACATACATCTTGCACTTTCATGCCACTCCGTTGAGCTCCTCCTCGCTCTATTTCAGTAACACCAGTACCATAGACTTCTCCTCCAATGGAACATTTAAAGAACTCCATCAAGTTCCTTGTTAAAGTTCCAGTTTTATCAGAAAAAATGTACTCCACCTGAAAGAAAGCATCATTACAAGAATCACATGAAAGCATGCATAACACCACTAAAAGCTAAAATCTCAAGATGGAAGGTAACTTAAGAACAGCAGGAAGATTGCAGCACAGTGGGTGGGAAATTTACAATGGTTTGTGGCTTCTTTCATTAAAAACATTAGAATTATTATATTACCTGTCCAAGTTCCTCGTTCAAGTTGGAAGTCCTGGCCAATGCAGGTGTATTGGTTTCAACATGATACATGTGCAAGTCTTTGTTGATAAATTGGGTGGACTGAATAAACTTGATCATCTGAATATAGTTAAATTAGCATCATAATTTAAACAAACAGGAATAGACTGCTAGCAAAATACCATTAAGTTGGGATTAAATCCGTCACTGTAAAATAAGAAGTTGTGTGGGTCATAAAGATATAGAAATATACCTCGATAGAAACATACAACGAGATGGGTATTATGGTCGAGTATAGCGTGATTAGGGTAAACAAAGTCAAAGCAGCAACCTAAAAGACGAAAAAAGAAAGAACAAAAAAGCAAAGAGAATCAAAACCGAAAAAATTGAAGGAAAGGGGAAAAAAGTGATAAGCAAGTGTAGCAAGCAAGAAGTACCGCGAACCGGTTGCTCGGATTATAATCTGCCCCCACATCTCTATCAAGACCAAGGTAATAATATTTGCTGTCTATAAATATACCGCTGCAGAATTTGAGATAAAGAATGTCATCAACCAAAAGCTTTAGAAAATACAAAGAGAGTCAAAAAAAAACTTTAGCAGAAAAAGGAAAGGCATTGGTTAGATCTGCCATTCACAATTAGCACACCTGCCTATAGCTCCGATCAAACACATGACAAACAGAGTTCCAAAAAGTGTGAGTATAAGTTTGTCCAGTTTCCTCTCCAATGTACTCCTCTTGGAAGGAACATTCATAGAGTTCATCATAACCTGCAATCAAGTAGACAGTTGAATTTCTAATAGCAAGTACAGTCACCTAACAAGAAAGTAGATACCAAAAGAGGAAACCATGGGAAATTCGAAAAATTTCAACATGAAACAGCATTCAGGAATCGGTATCTAATAGATGAGAACAATTGAGAGCAGTAGGCGGCAATAGAGAACGGACTCTTAGATGACCTTCTCAACCTAGAAACAATACTAATCATATATCACAAAATCAGATACCTATCTTCATAATCAGGAACCAAAGGTACCCAGGGTGCATATATTGACAAAGGTTTAAAAGCCAAGGCCTAGCCCCTAACCCCAACTGAAGGGCCTCAGGAAACAATATTAAAAACAGTGTTCATTATTGTAAAAAAAAATAAGTATTCATAATGACAAACCTTGGTTTCATGACCTGTAAAAATAACAGATCCAACAATGTACTCTGTGTTCCTGAGACTACAACCCTGAAACCACACAAAATATTCAGAGTCAAACAGAAAAAATACATATAGTTAATTTAATTGCAGAAAAGTAGGGTGCAGAGACAATCAAGAAAACTGATTATTTCATGAAACTCTATTGTAACTTATCATAGATATTTGGTAATTGAGCAATAACAAGATAAAGTCAATGAAAATGTAGATCATACTCTCAACAGAATTTGGTTGGGAGTGAGAGGCAATGTTTGCTTTTGAACTATAAGGTTGCCAGTGAAAGTATATAATGAATTATTTGGCTGCTCACATTGCACTTCACCTGCACATGGAAAATAAATGCCTATTATTTGCACAACAGAAAAATAGTTCTCATTTCAAACAGGGCAGCGAAGTACTGATACCATGCTGCATCTTAAGCTGCAAAACTAAAGTCTTAAGAGGTGCCCAAAAGGTTAACAAAATCACACATTTACATGCCCTATTAGTTCCTCAAAAGTTCCACTCAGTAATCTGCAACTTAAACACAAGTATCGAAGAGAATCTATAGGACTTGACGGAAAATTTTTATGCGTAATAAACAAATAACTAGGACAACACAAAAGGTTCATTAGCATATGTTCTGACTTCACAAGCGAAAATTGAAAGCAGGATTAAAGACGGAGATACAAACATCAAACACATAGCATTATCGGAATGTGACAGTTGTAAAGTTACAATAATAAATCTCCTGACGAATGAAACGCAATTCAACTAGAATCAATTTGGACAATAGCACATCTTAAATAGAGTATTACATAACATAACTCAATTAAAATAATAAAAGTTTTGGATAAAAAAAGAGCACTTATCTATCAAATTCTGATGTAAGAAAGTTACAAACTGAAGAAAGTGACTCAATTTTAAACCTTTAAATTCAGAAGCTTTGTCAGGAGTCAAGCAATCCAATAATAACATTGAAAAAGAAAATTATAATCAAAATTAACCTTTAAATTCAGAAGCTTTGTCAGGAGTCAAGTAATCCCAAGTCCTTTCCAATGCCTTTCTGATCTTCAGATTTGTTTCTCCATCCAAGTTTGCAGTCTGAGAACAATCAAGAACAAGAAGGAAATCATAAACAGAAGTAATTTAAAAAGTCACAACATCCTAACCACTTCATCAGATGGGTAATCAAAGAAGTAAACCTCAACGTAGCAAACGCCATCCGCGTTTGTAGTAGCAATAAACAGCAAATCTGCTGGGAAGAAGCTGTCCTGCTTCACCTGAAATGACTCAAAATTCAGGCAAGCCAGCAAACGGAAAAATGCTCACAGGACAATGACATATTGGGTAGCATACTCACCCTGATAATATCTCCAACTTGCAGCTTCTTCCAGGGTATGGTCTCCCACCTCTGATCTTGCAACACCTCTATTGGAGTATTGTTTATCACCATATCATTCTGAAAACGTTTCTGTTATCCATAATAACAAACACAGAATTAAACAGTCTTGGTCTGAACTCAAAAATTATTTAGCCTAAAAAAAACTTTTGATCCAACCACTGGCCAAAATAAGCTTGCAATAATGAATACAAAGTTGAGTTCTCACCCAATCTTCAAATGCCTCTTTAATAAGGGAGACAAGAAGCACCAAGCTCAGAGGAAACACATTTGTTATTGGATTAACAGGACTGCATGATCAGAAAACTACATGTGAGAACATACATTCAAGCCTATATGTCAGTGAGAGAGAAAGGGAGGGGGAGGGGGTCTAGATAAAGAAATCATTTTATTTAGTGCCAATTGAAGCAAAATCAGCGAAGAAATTTCATAAATCAATTCAAGTATTCAACCCAGTGAGTATGAAACTTACATGAAAAATGTAATAAAAACAGTTCATTACCTGATAGGAGTCATGGATAAAATTGAAATCATAAGAAAGTAGATGTTGGCAACCCGTCTGAACTGTCAGCACAAAGAGAATTTCCTCAGGGTGTGAAGAAAATAACTAATAGATGAACCATTTGACACTGACAACTGATCTTTAACCCAGTAAACAAAATTTTCAATCCAATACTAAAATTCACAGGTATCCTTATTTACTGACTAAGAAGTGACCAGTGCATTCCGGAAAGGCTAATTAAGTTAAGTACAATGAATTCAAAAAAAATTCAACAATGTGAGTTTGGCAGTGGGACCTAATTTTATCAAACGAACTAACACTGCAATAACTTCAACAATGAATTAAAAACTATTTAGCAATGTTACATCACAGTGTCTTTGTTACTAGTGCAGAGTGGACTCATCGCCAAAGAACATGAATTAACAATTTTGAAAATGCACTAGTATTCATTCTATCTTGAGCCATCAGGTCCAAATTTCGCAATCATATATTATCAAGAAAAAAAGCATCCATTCTGACGCATATCATTCATTCTGCCCCTAACAAATAAGAAATGCATAGAAACACGAAACACCAGTAAAAATAAAAGTTTACCTGTTCAAACAACCCCTTAGGCAAAAACGTAAAGAAGTTGTACTTTGTGGTAGATATCGAATTCCCCTATCAACAAAACAAAAAACAGTAATTCTCACCTAACAGAATTCAATTCAATAACAAATAAATCCATTAAAAAAAACACGAACAAAATAACTTCTCTTCCACAAATTCAAATTCAAATAAATAAAACGTAGAACATTGAGTAAGATTTATAGTATCGGCGAACCTTAAATCTAACGGGGATATTAGCCTCGCGATCGTTGCAGTATATCGTGCGGTGACCCGGCGCCTGAGGCTGGACTCGGCCGAGTCGAACCGTCCGTGAATTGGACCGGTCCGAGAAACTTGACGAATTGCTTCCTGATCGCGATGGCCTAATTCTATCCCATCCACTACTCATTTTTCGAAACCGCAAACCAAAACCGACTCTCAACGAACCGGATCTGAATTCAAATACAAATCGACAGTTTGAGAATAATTAATAAATAAGAATGTTTTTTCCGATCTGTTACGCCGCTAAAGGTTCTTCGGTTTGTTCGCTGCACGGGAGAGAGAGAATGAGCGGACAAATCTCTCCTTCTTCGGCTTGCTTTTATCTTTCCTATTTTGTAATTTTCATTGCGTTTTTTACTATTTAATTACAGTGTAAGTATTTGAGCGAACTTCCTCTTACACCTCTTGATATACTCTCTCCCCGATCCGTCAGTTTCAAAATTATCCCTTCCACTCCCAAAACTAATCCTCATTTCATTACTTTTATTATAAAAAATATTTTTGGTGTGGAAGATGATTTGTACATAAAAGAAAATTAAGAGTTGAAAATTGAGGGTTGGTTTTTAAGTACTGAATGCTTAATTTATTAATAAAATATGTTTGTTTGTAATAAAAAATTAAATATTAAATTTAATTAGTTGCTTGAATAAAAAATAAATAAATTGTCATTTGAAATTTATAAAAAATTAAAAAAAAATTTGAAGCATTAGACAAAAAATTGAGAATATTTGTTTTTATGAGTACAAAAATTAAAAATAAAATCATAAAACATGCATGTGTAGTAGATTTTGATATGCAACAAATTAAGTTAGAATCGAGAATTTAGGATAGAGAGTTATAATCGAATTAATAATTTTTTATTAATTATTATTATTTATGGCACAAGAATCATAAAATTTGATTTCTTTTGGTTGTCTCGTGTCTAATCTTGTTATTGAATCAACAGCATTTGTCCTGTTATGTTTAACTAGGTGACAATTAGGGAGTGTAATGATTAATTATGAAATATATGGATTAGAAAGGAAAAACACACCAAAAACAGGGAGTGCGCGAAAATTCGCCCAATTCATGAATACCATATGTCACACTCTACAATGAAAACTCTGTTTTATAATTTTTGTTATTTTGTCAATAATTTAAATGTTTTCTTCGTCCAAATAAACCAATCAGAAGGTACGTCAAAACGACACGCATCGTCTAGCGCGTGGTTGTTTTGTCAACGGAGATCAAGTAGGGCCATGTTGAAGTTAAGCAAGGATGAATAAGTACACGCGCCTATTAGAGCGTGGATATTGGAGACTAGAAATGAGTGAATAAATTGAAAAAGGAAGTTTCCATAAACGGGCGAAGGAAAGGCACAGGCATGGAGTACCGTTGTAATCGAATCCGGTTCAAGTCAAACTTTTAATCGAGCTCAAATTTTTGTTTAAATTTGATTTATTTAAAGCTTACGAATTAACGAAATATTTTAAACAAGTCTAATAAATAAATATATTCACGTGTTTATTATGAGCAAGAAAACTAGGACTTCAAAACAACAAACCACATATCAAATGTGCGTTGGTTGAGTGATGATTGAGACTACACTTGGTGAGACGGACTGCGTTTCGATCCCCACAACGTTGTTTGGGAGGAGAATGAAGCCTAACCACCCAGAACTCATCTCCAAATCAGATTAGGCTCAGCCGAATAGATCGAGATACCAGGGATCAGACCAAAACAACAAACCACTTGACAGGTTTAATTTATTCAACAAGCTTCATCATATTATCAATTAACATGGGTAACACGTTCTGTAGAAAATTCTGAACAACCAAATTTCTTTTACAAGAACAATCCTCATTGTGGGAGGCTCAGTTCAGGCATTAATACAAAAGAACATGAAGCTTGCTACACGATACGTGGATCAAAAGAATATTTTTGAACAGATTCACGGCGTTGAGAAGGTGACGAAGCCGTCGTTCGGAAAGCAACCACACCTCCCTGACTGATGTTGAATTGGAATTATAGTCTAATCTAACATCGTATATATTTCGGCGGCAACCACAGGAAGAAGCAACTTTGCCCTTTAATGGTGTTATTACTAAGTTGATACTGATTGTTTTAGATTATGATGGTCTTTCAAACCCACCACCGATCTGCATGTGCAACCACTCCGGTGATGTACCACGGCTGTACTCCCTCGGTGCTTGTGAACCAAGTCCCATGCCTGAACCATCAAATGTTCGTTGCCCAAACTGGAAAAAAAATATATCGGCAAACTTAAACAGAGACCAGAATGAATTTCAACAGCAGGAGATGATAACAGCACTCACATCTTTAGAAGGGAAGACTTCAATTCCAGGGGTTATTCTTGTGTTCACAGCTTCAAGTTTCATTGACAGGAACTGCCATTTTCCATCAATTTACAGAAATTATTTCAAACTCGAACAAGGTGAAAACTGAAAAAGGAACATAATTGCAGCATTCAGCTCTATCTGAAACAAGTTTACATACCTCAACTTGACGCTGTAATGATTGAATGTAATTAATAATCTCATCAAGGACCAGTGCTTTGCCAATAACTTTATCGCAACCAGGGACTAGATCCTGAAGAATCTTCATTCTCTCACTAATCTTTTCTCTCCTAGCCTGTTCATTCAACACTTCCCATCAGCAAAACTTCATTACTTACAGAATAAATTCATCGTAAGTTCACTCAAATGATAAAAATAGTAACAGAAGTTTGAGACAATCAAAGAAGGTTTACCCTTTCTGCAAGACTGTGGCTATCGGTAGCTTGTCCCCTTCTTGCGCGTACATGGATATAGTCTTGTTTTGGTGGCTCTGCGGATTTATTATTTTGCTCGACAGGATTATCTGAACTGGGTTCTGGTTTAGTTTTAGAATCACCGTTTTCATCTTTATTTGGGGACACTTTAAGCCGTTTTCCATCATAATCATTCTGGTCCAAATTGAGGTTGAAACATAAATATATTAATCATGTTGAAAACTAATCCAAAACACAATAATTCTGATCGATGAAGTTAATCATGGTGACCATGACAGCTATTCTGGCAACTATTTCAACATAACTGAATTCAATTATAGAGATTACAGACCAACCTGCAAAGCATTTAATCGACTAAGACAGACATTTTTAGCAAAAAAAAAAGACTAAAATCAATTGATTTGGCTGTAATTAAGCAAAACAAACTGTGTACTAAAACTTAGAAAATTGGCCAACCTGTCTTAAATTAAAACATTAGATCCCAAAACACACAACAATAAGGAAAAATAGAGTAAATTAAACCAAAATACATAGATAAAATAAATAAACAAAAGCAATACCATTCCATTGCTATTGCCATTGTCATTACTAGTAGAGACAGCTTTTACAGAATCATCTTCAACATCACGCCTTTTCCTCACAGAGCTCACTCTGTGCTCTAAAGTGACAGGTTCACTACCCGAATTCCCAAACTGACTCAGCCCCTGCCCGAACTGCCCTCTCCCATTCCCATTCATTGGATACTGCCAGATCTCTGGAAAGTTAAATGCCAAACCATCATTCATCATTGCAGGTGGATCCATATATTCATTAAGACTCTAAGATTTATTCCCAAAGATTACAACTTTGATCGATCTGAAGAATTTGCCAAGTTGGGTTTGCACTTTATAGAAGTGTGGAAGAGGAGAGAGGGTCGTTTAGGACAAGGAGGTGTAAAAAGGAGTGCTTTTTAAGTAGCTTCGAAAGGGAAATGAAGTGAGAGAGAGACCTTTTTATGTCATTAGAGAGAGAGAGAGAGAGAGAGAGAGGCTTTGTGTTGTTGAGTGAGAGTGTGTTGTGATCTCCTTGGGCAGTGGAGGTTGAAGCTTAACTGCGCTATTACAGCACCACACTCGGACAGTGACCTCGTGAGTTGCGAACTCACTTCTACTCAGCTTTTCTCGCAGGGTTCCGGTGAATTTTAATATGAGAATTAGACTTCTTTTTCGTTTAATTGAATTGTACAAATTACGTAAAATAAAAACTGTTTGTTACTGAATAAATAGAAGTCTCAGATTTATTTTCGTTAAATTCAACAGTTGAGGCTTGTTGCCTCATTAAGACCCCTCAAAGAGGGTACTCACCATAAAACTCCCCGTTCCACATTTCTTTTATTTCTTTCTTTTAAAATGTGTTTCTTAGCATCAATTTGAATATGAGAGTTGTAAAATATTTATTTTATTAAAATTGTATAAATTATATATAAAAAATAAATACATTAAATATATAAATTTATTTTTATTGCAATTAATAATAATAATTTATTATAATATTAATTTTTTTTAAAGAATCATATTAAAAATCGTAATTGTTTTATTAAATTGACAAATGACTTTTTAATGCTAAAATCAAATTGTTAATTAATTTTTTATTGGTTTACTTACAACAATGAGTGTCTAAATGATGAAATTGGACCTGATCAATGGTTCGTTCATCAATTCGACCGCCAAAATAGTCCAATTTTAATAACTCTGTCTACAAATACGTCCGTTCTGACGCCATTTATGAATTGCATTGAAGTGAGTTCAAAAATAATAGGACAAGTATAATTTTTTTAGATTCTTACCACGCCTTCTTAAAAAAAATAAGATTAACTTAAAAACATAACTTTTTTAAATAAAAAAAACAACAAAAAAATGGCATAAAATAGAATCTAAATTCAAAGGTATTTTTAGGA
>CANYCX010805528.1:0-10554 GCA_948193385.1 Breynia disticha f. nivosa
GAATTTGAATTGAGAGAGATTTTAGGAGTGGAGATTTTGAATTGAGAGAGATTTTAGGAGTGAAAATCATGGGCTGATTTTCAGTTAATTAAGGGATGACTATTTTTTAAATATAATATGTTTAGGTTGCCATTTTTACAATTTGCAAATTTAATGACTATTTCCTCAATATGCAAACCTTAAGTGTAAGGTTTGTTAAATTTTCCCCAATCTTTTGTAGAGCCAGTGCTCCTTCAAAGTCCAGTCAGTTCTTTAGCAACACAAAAGGATTATTCATTATAGGCAATTATGTAAACTCTTAACTAGGTTTTATTATTAATATATTTATATATGTGTTGAAGTACTAAAAAGTAAAATTTTTGATGCATCTATGCCAATTTTTATGTTAAAAAGTGTAAAATTAATCACATTTATATATTTATTCGTTTTTATAGATTGTACCGTTTAAATCTCCTAATTTATAGCAAGTGAATGAATTTTTTATTTTGTTTGTATTATGATTTTTAGCGAGTAGATATGATTATATGTTATGAACATATATTAACAATAATAAATACTATAAACATCTATTGTTTTTATAGTTAGATCGTGCCGTTTGAATTTTCTAATTTTTAACAAGTAGTTAGTTTTATATTTGGGTTGTATATCTTGATTTTTAGCAAGTAGATATGATCATTATTTATGAACATATATGAACAATAGTGAACACTGAAAACATATGTTCTTTTTACGGATTGTACAGTTTTAATCTTTTAATTTTGTTGATAAGGTTGAAACAATATATAATGAACATATATGAAAAGAAATGTATATTTTTGTTTTAAAATTTAAAAAAATATAACTTATAAACAATTGTTTGAATGCTTTTCAATTGTTGACAGATCATATAACGGACACATATGAATATAAATGCAATTTTTCCTAGTCCATTGGAAAAATGTGTTAACTCGCCCAACTCGACCAACCCGAATCCGTCCAATTCGATTTTCATACTCAACCCGACCAAATCGAGTTGATCTGAGTTTGATAAAAGTATAACCTGACATGTAGTGGTCGTGTTACTAATTTGAAGGATTTCAACTCGAGTCTGACCAAACCCAAACTAAAATTGAACCTGACCAACCTGTCACATTTTGGTCGTTTTTGGGTTTCTTCTCTGTCAGACCGACTCGATCAGGTTGGGTTAAAAAGGTACAACCGATCAACCTGACCGCTTGCAATGCCCTATTTTTTTCTTTTAAAATTAAAAAATACATGATTTGCAGACAATTTGTCTGTAAAAGAATTATCATGAACACGAAAAAAATGAACTTAGCTCATGCGTGGATTGTGTTTCGTCTTTTATAGTTATGTTGTGAATTGTATAACTTAAAAATGTTGATTTTTGTTTTTTACAATGATTTGTACATATGTTTTTTGAATTTTCATTGATGGATAAGTTGATAAATGTTAATTTTTTTCATTTTTAAAATTAAATATAAAAGTTATTAAATATTGCTATTTAATATTAAGAATTATTATTACAGTTTATTCATAGTAACTATTTAAATTTAATTACTTATTTATAGTTACTCAATTATTGATAATTAATATATTTAAATTTTTAATTTTTTTTATATATCTACAAACAATAAATTATAATATAATATTTATACAAAACAACAAATATTCCAGTACATTCTACACTTTTTTTAAACCCATTCTACACTTTTTTTTAAACCCATTCTACACTTTTTATTCTGGGCACTAGTTTAATTTTCGATATATATTGCGAAAATATCAAATGCAATAGCAGCTGCAACATTATTTTGGAGATCAAATTCAAAACCATCAATTAAATTTGACCCCAATAAAAATGTTGGCCAGAAGCAACATCGTAACTCCCGGATACAAATGATTGAATGGGTTTATAAAGAATCATCACTACAAATATTAAATACCAAAGACTCTCACATGGCTGCATTGACTTCCATCTTTTAACCATTCTGTTTACCCCTACAAACAATAAATGAAAATCCAACCAAACAATTTCACAAAAAGGCTCCGATCCAATGAATCTAACTTCGGTATCTCTCTCTTGGTGAAAATTCTGGTAACGCCGGCATGTTAAGGTCAAAATCATGCTCATATAAGCCACCGTTGACTTCTTCAAATGTCGCCTTATTACCCTCACTGTGATCGCCACCACTGCGAGCAGCATCATAGTGTCGCCGTTTGTGGCCACCGAGAGCTTGACCAGATGAAAACTTCTTGTGACAGATAGAACATTCATGAATTTTGCCACTTATTTGACCCACCAACGAGGTCGTAGCTAAACTAGATTCGCAAACGGCAGCCGGCGAAAAAGACTGGTCGTTCGAGTTAACTTTCTTGTGACTTGCTTTATGACCTCCGAGAGCTTGATACGACGGGAAAGATTTATTACAAACCGCACACTTGTAACTCAAAGTGAGAGTTGGACGTGGTGGTGATGGAGCTAAGAGCCTGTCTTTGTTGGTGGAGGGTGTGGAAGATGTTTCAGTGTCTTGTGCCAGCATAAGAAGGCACAAAGCTAAGTATTCTTCTTCAGTAGGAGAGTTTTGATGGTCATGTTTAGAACGTTTGGTACGTTTCCGAGTAGCCCAAGTTTCAAATGAATGAGGATCGACAGAAGTTGGAGTTGATGGGGAGTTGAGAGCTTCAAGAGCCATAATATTTGATATGGAGGGAATAAGGTTTAAGTTTAGGGTTAAGTTGAGTGAGTTTTGTTTATATAAATGGGGAGGTTCTGACCAAAAAAAATAAATGGGGAGGTGTTATGGAGAGGAAGGTGGGTGGTATTTTAGGGCAAAGAGAGGAGGAAAGTGTGAAGTGAGAAGGAGGCACGTCTAGTAGTAGTTGAGAGTGAAGTGTGGGGTGTAAAATATATGGACATGTCGAGGAAGTGGTGAAGAAGTGGGAGTCCGAGTATTGCTACAGTACTTCCAAGAGACGAAGACCACTTCCAAGTCTAGCTTCCAAGTCAATTTCCATGTTCTTCGAGGATGAACATCAACATTCAATTATATCTATTTTTATTTTCTGCCCATATAGGAATATATATACTCCATGGAATTAATGTGTAAACAAAAAAGAGCACACGGAAAATTACTTGGTTCGGACAATATGATTTATTTGACGGTTCATTAGATAAACAAGTTATTTATATTACTAATCATTAAAAGGGAAAACTAAAAGATTTCCAAAAGATAAATATAAGTTTACACCAAAACAATACATAAAACACTATAGACATATTTTTATGTTGTAACAAAATTACACGGTCCGTTATACGACCGTATAATTACAAGTCTATCCATGTAGTTTCCTCTTTCAATATATGATCAATTACAACCCATGTAATCTTATGCTATTTTACCAAGTGGCCCTATACATCTATGCACCTGACCATATAATTACTTGCAATTTTTGTTAATACTCCGTTTTATCTTGAAATGCCTTCAAATAGTCTATATCATGTATTGAACTGACCTATATTTATATGTGGGAGTTTTCTTGTGAGTTAATTTATTTGCTCTAACAAATAGACTTATGACCATCTACTATTGGAATTGTTTCCACAAACTCATCGGTAAATGGGAGAATTTTTGTCAAGACTAAGCACATGTGTTTTAGCCATGCTTGCTGATACAACTAAGCACTACTCAAGTGAAAATTGCTAAGAACATGCCAAGAGAATATAGAAGTCAAGGTCAACAATTATGAGCTAAGGTTGAGTCCATTAAAATGACAAGGATTATAAGAGAATGAGAAAATGCAAAAGATGGTAGACGGTGAGGTGGATTACTCGGTAAGCAAACTGCATATGTGTGACTGTTAAAGTTGCGTAAGAAACAAGAAACTCATCCAGCTACTACTACATCATCGTATCGTATTACTGCAATTTAATTTGTGTGTTGACCACGCAGCAGCTTCTTCATTAGGAGCGTTGACCGGGCAGCTGCTTGATCAGTAGGGTTGTATTTGAAAAGGGAAGTCAAGCTACGCCACTGCAGGTTAGCTGTTAAGAGTTGTGAGAAGAATGGGGGTGGAGGGAAGAGGTACTCGGATTTCTCAAGTAGCTGGATCATCTTCATTACAACTTGGCTCATCATAACCTCTAAGTTATTGCCTTCCACTAGATTACCATACATTGAATATGTACATATAGAGCGATAGACTTGTGATTACGTAACACAATTTATTAATATACGTTTACGAACGACATGAATGGAATGCTTATACCGCAAATTATGATATATAATAAAAAATAATATGAAACAATTATGATACGAACTAACACTGCATCACTTGATCACGTCACTGCACCTAATATACAACTCAAATAGTGACATCACAAATCGACAAATTACGCGGAGCCTATAGTCATTAGTCAAAAGTCAACATCATTTTTAAAACAAAAGTGATTGGGATTATTACATGGTGACACACATTTTAATTATAATATACATTTTTAACATTCATTTTCAAATATGCCTACTTTTTATAATCCCACTTACCATATTTTTTTCAAAAATTACCCACTAACTACTCAATTAACTTTCAAAAATCATATTTTTGAATTGTTATTATTAGAGATGTCATCCATGTCAAAATCCCAAAGTGATTCGAGATCGTAAAATTGGGTTTAGGCCCAATATATATCCGAGAAGCCCAAAATATTGGGAATGCGGTGTTTAAGCTGAAGTTAAATTCTGTGAAATTAGAACGTTTTAAATTCTGTGAAATTAGAACGTTCTTCTTCTCTCTCGCTCTATGGATCCTCGATTTAGCGGAGATTTATTGAAGTAAGTTTCTTTCTTTCTTTTTTAAAATTCTGAATTGGTGTTTGATTCATAAGTTATTTAAAGAAAAGTATGAAATTGGGGTTGTGTTGCTGACAGGCATCTGGAAAAGCAAAACGAGTTGTTGAAGAATGCATACGATTCAATGTCTCAGGAATTGCATAAACTTCAAGTAAGCCTCTTTTCTTTTATTTTTTTTTTGCTGGAATTAAATTGAATAATTAGGCAATCATTGCTTTCATTATAAACTAAGTTGCGTGTGTTGAAAGGGCTAGTCGTTTTTTGTATTATGTTTTGGCTATTCAATGGATGCTGAGAACTTAGACGGTTATGAATTCAGTATTGATTAGTTTCTTTTTTGTGATTTGTAGGTAGAAGAAGAAATGTTGATGCGTAAATTTTACGAGCTCATGTCTGCTCAGGGTTTGGCGAAAAGGGTAACTTTATCTTCTGAGATGTTATCTAATTTTGAAGTTCATATTTCAAGAAATCTTCATTCTAGGTTTTTTTGAGTATCGGGGGGCTATATTTCTTCACATCTATTGGGTTTATTGGTTGGATGACAAGTTGGGATGATTAATGTTTTACACTGTCTTGGTAATCTCCATCAGGCATCAGCTAGTTTTACTGCTGTACTATTAGTAATTCATTGATCCAGTTTATCTAGAAGTAGAAAAGAAGAATAATATTAGTGTGCTCACGAAACTGCTCAAGTAAACAAGTATAAGGAAAAGAAATTTGTATCAGATCAATTTTTGTAAGACTGACATTCTTGGCAATGAGATTACTTTTACGAAGCTACGGTGATTAAATTTGTGGTAGTCTGCATTTCTTGTCGAGCATTCTTTATCATTTTAACTGTTTCACCTAATTATAGCATTGAATTTGGCAGAATGAAGGCAGCAGCAACAGTTCAAATCCAAAAGAAACTGGACAGATCGCAGCTTTACTTACAAACTCTAGTAATGTTGTTTATGACAATGAAATTGGAAACTCTACTGCATTAATCCCTGCTCACAGTGGCGTTGAGCATCATAACGACAAGGAATAGCGAGGATATTCAGTTTGGTCAATTGTTTCTCAACATTCAGTTTGGACAATCTATTGGACATCCGTTTAGTTTGCAGCCCCTTATCAATATAAATTCTCTTCATATTTGTTATGTTGTAGCATATGTAATTACACAGCAAATAGATGTGTTTATTAATAATCAGTTGCGCAGAGTTAATTTTTTATTCTTTGTTCACATCCCTGATCCAGTGGTATCTATATGAATGTTTTATTGTAACTGTTGTGGAGTTTCATTATCCAAGCATGGAGTTGCACAGAACTTGAAAATAAGGCTGAAGAATCTGCTATTCTCTGTGTTAACATGGTGCCTCGTGCAATTGCTTCATATATCCATAGGTTTTGTGAAAGGTTTCAGAGTTCAGAAGAAATAGATGGTCTCATATAGTGCACCGCATCTTGGAAATTAGGTGAGCGCTAGATGCAAGTCCAAAGGCGACAATTTCACTTTACCTAGACATTTCATGACCAGTCCAAGTGGATTATTCCGCATGAAACATTAGGTAAGCATTTTTTAATCCCTTTACTTTCAAATTTTCCTTAATGCTTTATGGTTAAACTGCATAACAGAATGAGAGTTTATCCGTTAGAGACACAGTGATTTGATGCAGAACTGATTCTATAATCTATAGGCAGCATTTTAGCGTTAGTTCATTTTTTTTGGTCAATGAGGAGCTACTTTCAGTTCTAACATGCATACCTAATATGACTATGATCCAGGATTGAACAAAATTTGCAATAATAAGCATTTCTTACATACCATCTACTAGACTACTAATATAGTATGTTAAAGTCAATCGAACAAGTTGATAAATTTACGTAGAGCATCCCAAAAGTCCTTGCAGCCAAAATTCATCATTGACAACTTCCACATATGTCTAGTTGAGCACAAAGCGACAGTGAAGAAAACCTGAAACAACCATTTATTGCCATAATTCAGTTAGTGTTTTCAGACATTCAATAGTGATTAACAGAAGGTAGTTTGAAACATTGAGGCTAAAAATCTTACTTGGATCAGAATTGATGAGCATAGCAGTCCCTCCAAAGCTGCAAGTACCTCCATTTTTTTTGTTTTTTTGCCAGTAGCTATTGAAAGCATAAGATGCATGAGCAACAACAGTATCAGGATTGAAGCAGCTTCCAGTAGGCTGAATCTCCTCACAGTTGGCCCCACCTGCACCACAAGCATAGTCCATTGCTTCCTGCAAAGTGTATGCAGGAACACTAGGCTTAGCAACACACCAAAGCTTCTGATTAACTTGTGTCTCAGGTGCTGGTGCAGCATCACCAGGATTGCAAGGGGGACAATATCCATAAGGCGGAGGAGTGGCGGGATTTGTGAAAGGAGACTGCACTGGTGCAAAGGGAAGGACCAACGGTGGAGGGGAGAGGTCTGGAAAGGACAATGGTGTTGGAGTTATGTCAGGCATTGAGAATGGTGGTGGCGCAATATCAGGCATTGAGAATGGCGGTGGAGCTGCACCAGGAATCAACAACGGTGGAGGTGAAACAATGTGAGTTTGAGGGGGTGAAGGATTTTTGGCAATGTGAGCAGGAATGGAGAATCCAATTGAGGAATGTAGGGGAGGTTGCGAAGCTTCTGGTAAAGGAGTTGGTCTTGCTGGATATGGGTTTACAACCTTGGAGTCAAGAGTAGAGAGCTTTCTGTTTATAGGTTTATGAAGATTGGTTTGTACCACATTGATCTTCTCTAGCCATAAAGATCCAATCTTTTTAATAAACTTTACCTGAGAAGAGACTAGACTCAAAGTCTCCTCTGATAAAGGAGACATATCTGGGGGCAGGACTATGGTGTAAGTAGAGTTTATGCTAAGAAGGAACTCTAGGAGTTTGGTAACATTTTCAGTTGAATCTTCTTTAAACAGAGCAGATTGTGGGTCAAAACAGTTGGCAGAGAAAGCAACGGAGACTTTAATAACTTTCTCCAGCCCCCACCTAATGAGACTGTAATAAATATTCTTGGCAGCTGGTAGAACTAAACCCAAGTTTTGATCTTGACCATTTCGGTGACAGAAGATAGTCTCACCCACAACAATTGTGGAGATGTCAGTAGCAGGAAAATGAGCAAGAACACGAGTCCTGAGCCAAGTCTCTGCCTTCAAGACACTTTCAGAGACCCCATTAAGATCTTCCTCACTCACAGAAACACCAACCAACTGACCAGAGTGAGACATTGCCTGAACGGCCTTTGGCTCTGCATCAGTGAGCTTGAGAAGTTGTATATTTTCTTGACCTGCAACTGAACAAAGAAGATGAACAGAAAATGAGTAAAATAGAGCAATTTCCCACAGAGTCGGCTAGATTTTTGAGAATACAGCTTACCAGTAAGACCTAGAAGAAATAAACTGAAGAAAATCCACCCCATTTTAAACCTTTCTTGCAAAGAGTAGAAGAAGAGAATGTAGTATGTTCAAATAAAGCCCTTACGACCAAAACCCTTTGTTTATCTTTCTATGTAGTTTCCATAAAAGAATGGTTTTTAAGGATGTGATTAAAAGTGTACTGGGGAAGATAGAAAGAACCGTTTAGGGTAAGTTGAAGCCAAAATGTTTGACCACAGCAAACATGAGAAAAGGGAGAGAAAGCTGAAGAAGAGGAGACCTGGACCTATAAACAACAACACAGCTATAGGATTCCACTGAACCAGTTATGGGGACCAAGATTCGCCAAAGGGTAATGTGAATTAGGCCTCGGGACGTGTGGCTTTGAAGAGATCAAAGGCTCAACCAATACTGATAACCAGTCTCGACTAGTGAGTGACTCGGTAATTCGTAAGTAGAGAAAAAGTTTGGTTGCTATATGTGTGAATGTGTTGTCGTTCTCGCTTTTGGAATCCAATCCTGTGTTGGCATTTCTTGAATGATGAGCAGTAAAGCAAAACGCAGTGTTTTGTTCATCGTTTGGAGGGGGGACTTCAGATTTTTGGGGCCCACAGGTTGATGGAGACAGGGGAAATGGAGGCCATTCCTCTACAAAACCTCCTACCATCTCTTCCGTACACCCATAGCACATACTGTGTGATGCCAATGTTACTAAAATTCGACTCGTAATCGAATAGTAAAACATTGAATGTTTGGTTTTACTAATGGTCCGGTTCATTAACTTTTTGTCGATTTGACATCAATTTACTTATAAGGCGGTTTAAATAGTAAAATCAAATTAGATAAATGATCAATTTACTAATTTGACCTATTAATTCAGTCTAATTTTGATAATCATGCATGAGTGTACCATCGATACATCCATGTTTAACGCCACACATTCTTACCTTCTCTTTTAATACCCCTCTCGAGTTATTATTATAAAGTGCAAAAATGAACCAAACTCAAAAGCCTGGCAAAAATCAGTTGCAAAATGTACT
Source organism: Breynia disticha f. nivosa (assembly GCA_948193385.1). Lineage (NCBI taxonomy): Eukaryota > Viridiplantae > Streptophyta > Magnoliopsida > Malpighiales > Phyllanthaceae > Breynia > Breynia disticha. The sequence continues at coordinate 9,274 of CANYCX010805528.1, forward strand.
TCGTTGTTTAGAAGTTTTAGTGGAAGAAAATTAAAAAGAACATTAAAATTATTAATAAAAATATTGTTTTCTTATATCTTTTTACTCCAATTGAGAAAAAAAAATTAAGAAATATTATTAAACGGGGAAAATTATTTTCTCTATTTTTTTCTCTGTTTCTCATATTATTAAATGAAAAACTTTAAACTTTTTTATATTTATCTCATCTCTTCTCATCAACATCAAAACATAGAATTTAATATTTCCTATGCTTGATAGCACAGTCTTGTCATCTTCTAGTCCCATGGTGCCATAGTTTACACTCTTATTTGGTATTAGGATGTTTACTCTATAGGCTCATAGTACTTAGGGCGTCTCTAGTTGGTTAAACGTACTTAGAGGTTTATGGACATGCTAACTCAATATTCTACTAATTTTTAATCTCTAAATTTCAACTCTTTAAAATATTCTTAATCGTATAAACCTCATAATCAACTCTATACTCAACTAATTAGGATCCACTATTACTATATTTTCTAAAAAACAATGCTCATAACTTTTAATATATGAGGTCTACCTAATAGTGGACTCCACCTTTTTGAGCGCTTTAACCTCATAAACCTCTCTCAAATGAGAGAAGTTTATGAGATAATTATGAAATATACATAGTAATGAGTTTTCATTTATGAAAATGGCCAGGTATATATGCTCATTTTTAGGTTTACTGGTTTTAAGTTTTTTAATTCTGAAAATACACATTTTAATGATTTTATTTATATAAAAGTCAAATAGTATTAATCATTCATTAAAAGGGACGCATTAAAAGACTTGTCATTTTAAAATCTGATTTTAAAGCCGTTGATTTGCTTCCATAATAAATCTCGTAAAGTAGATTTACTTTTCTCTCTCTCTCCTCAGAATAAAAGTGAACTTTCTCTAGTGGTAGGATTTTCAGAAGCTTTCAGTGTCGTTTTCTCTTGATTCTCGCAGATTTGGTGTTAAAGTTTTTGTTTTTACTAAAATTTTTTGCTTTTGTGATAGCGTTTGAGTATTTTTCTGTTGTTATAATGTGTGTTTTTCTATTTTTTTCAAGAGATTTCATGTTTAACAGACGAAGACAATATAAAAATCATTCATTTTTTTATTTTTTAAGTTGGTTATGTTATGCATGTAGACCCCAAAAATAAAATCCATTTTTAATTTAATTTACGCTCTTTATAAAATAATTATGAAATCAGAGTTTATTTCGAATATGAGTTAGAGGAGATAGAAAATTAAATACAATTTTCTTAAAATAAACAC
>CANYCX010805962.1:0-20234 GCA_948193385.1 Breynia disticha f. nivosa
AGGTTCTACTATCAAGGTCCTCAACCTTGATACCTCAAGCGCTTAGTCAACATTCTTGGATATTTTATCAAACATATACCACATGTCAATACATGATATGATAAAATAATGCCTCATAATTTTATTACTCAATAATAAAAGTTACAAACAATGTATTGGGCTAGGGCTTACACTAACAATGAGAGTGTTTGAGAGGTTTGGGGTGTGTTTTCCCCCGTTTGTGGCTGTTCTCGGCCGTTTAAGGAGCTGTCCAGACTTTTGTTAACGTACGTTATTTTGCAAATCAACGTACGTTAATAAAAATCTATTTCTGGGCAAAACATGTTGAATAACGTGGGTTATTTTACAAATAACACATGTTATTCATAGTTTTAATTGAATAACGTGGGTTACATGAAAGATAACGTACGCTATTTGCTTCCAGACTGCCATACTTCGCATTTTCCGACCTCTTTTGATTCCTAACATACATATACTTATACATATATGCTTATAACTTAAAATAAACATTATATCAACTTAATTGACCTTAATTAATATTGAATTAAGCCTCATTCAACACCCAAACATAATACCACATCACACTTAATGCATCGTCTTATTTTAGTGTCGTTCCACACATTTATCAACAATGCACAACTAAAGTGCATCGCATAAATTCCAAGGCCTTTCAACACAACTTACAATCTTTCACTCTCAACAAATTATACATTATTTCATTTCTAATCATAATTATTATTTCCAATTTAAATGGATTAATTTTTCGGGGTGTTACATGAGCAATAATGAATAATAATGAACACTACACATATGTTTTTTTATATATCGTGTCGTTTGAATATCCTGATTTTTAGTAAGTAGTTAGTTTCCTATTTGAATTGTATATCTCGATTCTCTCTCTATATATGAACAATAATGAACAACAATGAACGCTATAAACATATGTTTTTTATATATCGTGCCGTTTGAATCTCCTGATTTTTAGCAAGTAGTTAGTTTCTTATTTGGATTGTATATCTCGACTTTTTAGCACATAGATATAATCATTAGTTATGAACTTATATGAACAATAATGAACACTATAAATTGGTTGACATATTTTATATGCTTAACATTAGGATCAGTTATGGTAATTTTTTTGATTTTGAAAAGATATGGAAAGATTTTCATACGTTTAAATTTTTTTAAATGCTAAAAACTTCTTTCATTTCTGTTTATTGGTATTCTTACAATTGTAAACTCAAAATCAGTCATTTTTACATTTGAAACTTGAATTCGTGCATTCCTACGATTGTTCAAACATACCCTAATATTCTTACAATTGAAAATACAAAATTGTCATTCTCATAATTTTCCGATGTAGGACAAGCATGAAGACCCAACCAATCAAAGCCCAAAAGCTTTTCATGAGCTGGACTTCTAAAACGTCCTGTTTGAAACAAAATGTGGTTGGAAAAATTACAGGAATGTACAATTTTGAGTTTAAAATAATAGGAATATCAGTTAAGTTTATTTATTTTTGTTAATACCAGTTAAAATTTTAGAAATATGAAAATGTTCGATTTTGAGTTTGTAATTATAAAATGACAGAGTATGTTTAGTGTTCATCATTATTTATTATTTTTCATATGTCGAGAAAATAAAAAGTAACATTTTTGTATTTTAGTACATGAAATCTGACATTTATATAATTGTGAACTAAAATCTTCTTAATCAATAAAATCCAACAAAAATAAATAAAATACACTAGTATTCATATCATTTCTTACTAATAACATACTAATTTTACAAATTGTAGTCTTAAAAGTCAAACGCCTATCACTCCTCCACCAACTGAACCCTAAACTTATCATTATTCGATTTTTAAATTCCTACTACGTACTCCCGGAGCTTCGAATCCCTTACGCACCACAGCACAGAACCTTCAATTCAACCTCTCACGGGCAAATCCGTAATTTCATCATGGGAAAAGGCGCAGGCTGTGTTCCGAGCAAGAAAAACCACCCCGCCGTGGCTGACGACTCCGCCAGGGAGGGCGCGGACGCTCCGATCTCAATGGAGGAAGAAAACGAAAACGAGGAGATGCGAGGTGAGAAGTTGAAAATATACATCGTGTTTTATTCGATGTACGGGCACGTGGAGAAGCTGGCGAAGAGGATGAAGAAAGGAGTGGAAGGAGTGGAGGGAGTGGAGGGGGTTCTGTACAGAGTGGCGGAGACGCTGAGTGAGGAAATTTTGTCGGAAATGAAGGCGCCGGAGAAGGAGGGGGTTATAGAGGAGATAACGGCGAGGGATTTGGAGGAGGCGGATGGGGTATTGTTTGGGTTTCCGACGAGGTATGGATGTATGGCGGCGCAGATGAAGGCGTTTTTTGACTCAACAGGGCAGTTATGGAAAGAGCAGAAATTGGCCGGGAAACCTGCCGGCTTTTTTGTGAGTACTGGCACTCAAGGCGGTGGACAAGAAACTACAGCGTGCGTCACTCTTTGATTACATTCCATACTTGAATTCCATTTAATTTTTTTTTTCAATTAAATTGCATTGGGATTCATCATGTGATTGCGCAGATGGACAGCAATAACGCAATTGAGTCACCACGGGATGCTATATGTACCTATTGGCTACACCTTTGGGGCAGGTATGTTCAACATGGATTCCATCAGAGGAGGCTCTCCTTATGGTGCTGGTGTTTATGCTGGCGATGGCTCCAGGGACCCTACAGAAACTGAGCTCTCCCTTGCCGAACATCAGGGCAAGTATATGGCAACAATTGTTAAGAGGCTTAACCAGTCTTGATCTTCATCCTTTTTTTAATTTTCTTCCTCTCCATTCACTCTGTTTGTTTGTAATTGCTCGTCCTGTTTCCCTCATTGTTATTTTACATGATTTCCTCTTCCCTTTCCATATTTTTTCTACTGTGCAGAAAGTTGTAAACGATTTGAAATTCTTGGTTGAATAATGATTTCAAACTGTGAGATTTTGATTGTTATGAGTGTTGTTTAATGCAAGAAGAATACAACAAAAAAGCAAGGCGGGCATATCACGTTTATTTTGCTGATTAACATTTTAATGGCATCTTTTAATTAGTTTGAAATTGTGTAGTGAAAGGAGAGAATGAGATGCCCCAGCGTTGAACGATGAATCTCAGAGTTTGTGATTCGATTTTCGATGCTTTTATGTTGTTATCTGAACGAGAAAGATGCCAAGTGAGGAACACGATTTGAATTGCGTAAAACAAACACAACTCACAAACTGAAGCAAACCAACTGTCATCTTCAAAGTAAATTCTTTTCATTAGCTTCAAAATAATCGTATCAAAGGGTATTATCGTAAAAGCAAAAATTGCACAGTTCCCTATTTATGTGAAATACCAGTGAATAATCATTGGTGAAACAAGTTTTGGAGTCTTCACTTATCAGTATTCTTCCAGACGCACTCCATAACAGAATCCATGGCTGAAATCTTGGCTTCCTTACGCTCTTTAATGTCCTCTCACTCTCCTCCACTCCACGCCTTAATCATTCCCTCCGAAGACAATCACCAGGTATCCTCCCATCTTCTCCTTTATCCGTTTCTGTTTTCACTATTTCGGTTCTAACCATTTTTCTTTTTCTTCCTTTCATTTCTATTCTCAGAGCGAGTATGTTTCTGCTCGTGATAAGCGACGCGAGTTCGTCTCTGGATTCTCCGGAAGCGCCGGTTTGTTTCCATCATGCGTAATTATTAACTTTACTTTCGTTTTTTCATTTTTAAAATTTGGATTGGTTTAGGTCTTGCTTTGGTTACGAGGAATGATGCGAGGCTGTGGACGGATGGAAGGTATTTCTTGCAGGCGATGCAGGAGCTTAGTGATCAATGGACTCTCATGCGTATTGGGGAAGATCCTGCTGTTGAGGCTTGGATTTCTGACGTCAGTTACTTTTGTTTTTTATTGCTTCTGTTTGTGAATTGTACGTGTTATTGAACGTAATCGATTGAATACTGGGATTGCTTGAGATGCAAATGGTCGTTGAGAAAAAGGAATGTGAATTTGTATTTTTCGTTGACTTGTTGCACCCAGGATTGGTCAATACTAATTTCCAAGTTTATTAGCGTTTATTACAAAGATTCTGTATTGAAGTGTCTCCTTAAGCTTGTGCATTTTGATAATTACTGATGCTTGATGTTTTGTTTTCTTTATTAATTTCAATTTTCATCTTTCATTTCTTATAACAAATGTGCTGTATTGAAAGAGTGTTGGAATTTGGCCTTGTTAGAACCTGCCGGTAGATGCTGCTATTGGCGTTGATCCATGGTGTGTGTCAGTGAACACTGCACAAAGATGGGAAAGTGCTTTCGCCATTAAAGGACAGAAGCTGATTCAAACTGAAACCAATTTAGTTGATATGGTCTGGAAAAATCGGCCTCCAGCAGAAATAAATCCGGTGATTGTGCATCCACTTGAATTTACTGGTTGTTCTGTAGCTGACAAGTTGAAAAATTTGAGAGAGAAACTTAAACAAAATAAAGCTCGTGGTATCATAATCACAACACTTGATGAGGTGAATTTTCATGCTTCGCCTATAATTTGTATCTTTGGCCTCCAGCTTCTTTCATTTATCTACACTTGCATACTGGAGATATTTGCAATGCGTTTCACTTGCAGGTTGCTTGGTTGTATAATATTCGTGGGACTGATGTATCCTACTGTCCAGTTGTCCATGCATTTGCAATAGTAACATCTGATTCATCTTTCCTCTATGTGGATAAGAGAAAGGTGTCCCATGAGGTCAGTCTTACTTGCATCCTTTGTGTCAAATAAAAAGGCTGAAGATTTAATTTATTGCAAATTTATTCTCTTATACAGGTTAACACTTATATGGATGAGAATGGCATCAATGTTCGAGAATACAGTTCGGTGAGCTCAGACGTGGTCCTGCTTGCATCTAATGAGCTTAACTCAACATCTAAAGTCAAAGGAAGTAGTGCTGATGGTGTGGGAAATTGTATGAATGACATAGGAGATGATGCTGATCTTATATGGGTCGACTCTGCTTCATGTTGCCATGCTTTGTATTCTAAAGTTGATGCTGAGAAGGTCCATCTGCAACAGTCTCCATTGGCCCTTGCAAAAGCTATTAAGGTAAAACAATCTGTTCCTATCTGAGTGAAATTTTTTTGAACTATTAAAATGCTGGTCACAAAAGATTTTATTATAAAATCCGAGCCTCTGCTGCAGTTAATTGTAGATCATCACCTTCAATACATTGTGGCTATTGCCTGGTACCATTGGTTTTTCTGGGAAAAGATTCACCATTTTTTTTGCTATATCATCTTTAAAGGGATATGAAGGTTGTTACCTTCAATACATTGTGGCTATTGCCTGGTACCATTTGTTGTTCTGGGAAAAGAGCACCATTTTTTTTGCTATATCATCTTTAAAGGGATATGAAGGTTGTTAAGTGTGTTAAATACAACAAAATGTATAGTATGTTCAATGGGCCATGGTCAAATAATTATTTGGCATATAAATAAGTACTTTTTAAATCTGCTCATTATATGAGCTACCGTCTCTCTCATTAAGATTATCATGTTATGGCAGAATCCGGTTGAATTAGATGGCCTGAAAAAGGCACACATTCGAGATGGTGCAGCAGTCGTGCAATTCATTGTTTGGTTGGATAAGAAGGTATGTTGCTGATCCAGGTTTTCTCAAATTATATTCTTCTAGTGAAAAAAAATCCATGTTTTTACCAGCAATTCTTTCTTTCCACAAGAAAAACCATTTTGTTAAATGTTAATCTGTGCATGTTCAGATGCAAGAGATTTATGGGGCTACAGGTTATTTCATGGAGGAAAATAAGGCGTCAAAGAATGGAGAATTGTAACTCTCTTCTTCTAATTTGGATTTTGATGTTTCTTACATTGTATCCTTATTATTTGATACATGAAAAGCATCATGTTGGAAAATGTTGCACTTGTTAGCTCAGTATGATTGTCTTCTTCGAATGCAAGTAATATGGTAGCTATAAATCTGTGCTTTTGCATAAAGCAAGCATATATCCACAAACTTGGAAAGAGTTTTTTTTGGCTACCTCAAAAATGGTAGTCTCTTGATTTATTGTGCATTGATTTATTGTGCATAAATTGTCAATTATTTTATATCATTTTTATGTCATTTTATTCCTAAAGCCTGTTATTTCTTCAATTTTTTTCAGTTAAAAGTTTTTGCTGGTGTTTTACTGTTTGTAAATGTGCATAGTTTTTGTAGGAGATAGATTCTTTTTTCTCTTCTTAGTACTATGCAAGTAGTTACTGAAGAGTGTATTAATGTACGATGGCCCAAGTTTAAGTTTCTCATTCCTTTTCCTTTCCTTTTGAATGCGCTACTGCGGCAGAAAAACTACAAAATTGACGGAGGTGACTGTAAGTGATAAGCTAGAGAATTTCCGTGCATCAAAAGAGGTAATGCTAACTGCATATATGTATGATTTTTTATCAGTTAAAGTAAGAAATACATCTCACATTCTTACTGTAAAATGCATAATGTATTACTGCCAGTGGAGGAAGATTTGTTTTTCACAGGGCAAGAATATGTGAAAGTTATGAGGCATATTCTTTTGTTATAATAATAATCGGTTGCCATTTCGTCACAAATACAATGTTTGTCTTGTTAGGTGACCTTGCATGGCCAGATCTTCCGCAAATCTTAGTAATGCTCCTTTTTTTTTATTTTTTAATGTATGTGTAAACAAAGTAATGAGTCACTTGTTCAGAGGTTAAAGTAAACCTATTAATTGTAGGGAAAATTTAAGCAATAATATTATCTGTATGTTATTCAATAAGGCATTGGTTTTTTCTTTTGATTGCAGCACTTTAGAGGTTTAAGCTTTCCTACAATTTCATCTGTCGGTGCCAATGCAGCAATCATCCATTACGGTCCAAAGGCTGAAACATGTGCCGAGCTTGATCCTGACAGTATCTATCTATTTGATTCTGGGGCGCAGGTATGTCGACATAAATTTTACTGAAAATTTGTTAAATTTCCATTTACTGAAAATTCTAGCTGCTGAATCTCCTTTATTTCCTATTGATGGGCATGTGAAGTACCTAGATGGAACTACAGATATAACTCGGACAGTCCATTTTGGAAAACCAACAGCGCATGAGAAAGCTTGTTATACAGCCGTAAGTTTTTTGACCCTTTATAGAAATATCACTTGTGAAAAATTAGATTGGGACCTCTGCGATGTAAATATAATCATTGTCCTGTTCCATTTGAGAACGCTGGATTTGTTAGAAATTTGTTTTTTCTTTTGTTTATCTGGTTTTCTAATTGATTTCTTTTAATGGAGCAAGGTTTGGATTGTTCGTGAATCTTTCTTCTGAATTGGGTCAACTGTGTTATCTTTTTCACTCCATTTCTATGTTTCCCGGTGTCTTTTGAACCAACGTACAAAAATTTGTATCTTGCAGGTTCTTAAAGGTCATATTGCTCTGGGCAATGCTCGATTTCCTAACGGAACAAATGGTAATGAAATCAGCTTGTTTCATTCTTGAAAAATTTCCAACACATAGGAATTGCTTTACTTTCTGGAGTACTTGCAATCTATAGATCTTGAAATATAAGCATGGAAATTTGCTAATATGTCCTGTTCTTTCTTTGATTATATGCCTCTTCCAGGTCATGCCCTTGACATTCTTGCTCGAATTCCTTTGTGGAAGTATGGTCTTGATTATCGACATGGTACTGGTCATGGAATTGGGTCTTATCTAAATGTTCACGAGGGTGAGTAGAGTACTTGCAACTGTTTGGCCTCTTACTTCTCTTACATTGTTTCACCTATTAACTGCTTTAAGTGTAAACATTTTGAGCAGGGCCCCATTTGATTAGTTTCAGGCCTCAAGCTCGTAATGTGCCTATACAAGCTTCAATGACAGTGACTGATGGTTAGTATGGTAGTCTAACTGCTGATGGTTTCATTTGGCTTTTTAGGGAAACGAATTCCACAAGAACAAGGGAGTTCTATTGTTTCAAATTCAGAAGCGCAGTTTGACAGATCATTCCTTTAAATGAAATATTATATTCTCGTAGTTTAAAAAAAATGTTTTCTTCTTCAAACTCATGCATTTCTTTCGTTCGTATCATAACAAATTTATTTATTCTGGAACCATTAAAGTTTATAACATGTTGATATTGGATTTCTCAGAACCAGGATATTATGAGGATGGGAAATTTGGTATAAGATTGGAGAATGTTCTTATAGTCAAAGATGCTGATACAAGATTCAATTTTGGTGACAAGGGTTACTTATCCTTTGAGCACATAACATGGGTAAGTACACATTAAATGTCCAAAATTTCGAACTGCTGATGTTTTTCGATACATTTTTTTCTTTTCAATGAATTTTGAATTGTTGCGTCAATTGTTTTTGTTAATGTGGGAATTGGGATTTGAATGGCCGGAAAACCTGATTGTGCTAGTTGAGAGGAACACCGTCCTTCTAATTAAACTAACGGAAGTAAGAAAAGGCTATTAAATATCAGCTTGGGGCTATTACACGAAAAAGTATCCAAAAAATTAGGAAATGGAGGTGCATCCTAAGCTTGGCAATGAGCATCCTCCCTTGATTACCATCCAGCAATATTTCTAATGTAAATCATAAGACAAAGGACTAAGCAATAACCAACTTTTGTCATGCTTATTGCTGTGTTCTTTTTTTTTGCTGACACCGTGATCTTTTGATGCGTAGGCACCATACCAGACTAAGATGATTGATGTTAGCTTGCTAGCGCCGGATGAGACAGACTGGCTAAACACCTACCATGCTAGATGTAGGGATATTTTAGCTCCATATATGGGTCATCATGAGATGGAATGGTTGAAGAAAGCAACTGAACCTGTCTTGTCCTTAGAAATTCGAGAGACGGCTTCTTCCCTCCCTTCAGTCTGTGAACGGTAGATAATAAAATGGCATAGTTGCTTGCTACTCACTGCCTTGTTTGGAGTGGAGCTGCTAAAATGGAGAGGGAAGTAAATTAAAAAGCGTGCACTGAACTACAAGAAGCCAGAATATCGAAATTTAATGCACCCTTTTTTCCTCCATTTTTCTTCAACTTGATACCTTGTATTCCAATAAGAGTTTCGTGTAAATCAAATGTGGCTTCACCTTTGTATTCACATGCATGTCTTTGGTATTTGTGGAACCAGATTATTGGTTTGCTTTAACAACTTTTCGTGCAGCAACAATCTTTCCAAATTCTATTATTCATCAGTATGTCCCGTTGATTGCGACACTGTACAAGGAAAGTAGATGCAATTTTTACCTATACATAGTCCATTCTCAGTAATCTTTGTAGTTGCACTGATGTACATGCTATATATATTTAATATGTACTTCATTCCTCCATAATTCAGTCATTTGCAAGATGCCGGAGAGAATTGTAAGAGGAACCACCTTTTCTCAAAGCTTTCTCGGCACTGGATTTCAAGGTAATGGCTTGTTCCCTTCTGGCATTTCCTGTCTCTTTCATGAGTGATCGAACCATCGTCTCTATCTCATCTCTATTTACCACTTCTTTTGATGGCGAAACTTTTGGTCTAATGGCAATCCCTATATCATCTGTCAGCATTGCCGCATTCATTCCCTGTTCTGCATATAAAGGCCATGCTATCATTGGCACTCCATTCCTCATACTCTCCAATGCAGAGTTCCAACCACAGTGTGACAAGAACCCACCCACCGAAGGTCGGCTCAAGATCTCACTTTGTGGTGCCCATAATGGCACCACCAGTCCAGTTCTCTTAGTCCTGGTTAGGAACCCATCTGGTAGGAAATTTGGTGTGTCATCACTTCTATAGCCCGTTTCGAAAATGGCTGCTGCCGTATTATTTTCTATCGGTGGTCGTATCACCCATACAAACCTTTGCTGACTCATTTCTAACCCCCAAGCTAGTTCAGTCGTTTGTTTAGCCGATAAGGTCCCACCACTCCCAAATGAAACATATATAACTGAGTTGTTGGGTTGCATGTCTAGCCAAGCCATCAAGTTGCTATCTGCACACGATTTGACCGATCTGACCAGTGGTCCAACAGGATAAACTGGCGCGCGAGTCTCCTTGCCCAACTTGTTTATGTCCTCGAGAGCATGCAGTGTTGTAGCTTCGAGATCTTTCCATGTGTTCACCAAGATACCATCAGCAGTTGGTATGTCAATTCCCATGCGTAAATACTCAAAGTAAATCTGATTCTGCCTGTCCAAAATCAGCTCCAGAATGTCGTCAGCCGGGATAGCCATGCAACCCGGTATCGACATGGGTTCTTGGTTCTGGACAAGCTCACCATTGACCACCTTATCAAGAGATGGTAAATGGACTGTGAGTGCAAGAAACCAAGCAGTGGAAGTAATAAGGACGTATTTCATCATCTTGAACTCGTCAACCACTGCAAAAGCTTCGGTTCCAAACATATCAACGATAAGAACTGTTGGACAAACCTTCATGTCAAGTATTGCAGATCTCAAACTTGGTAGAGCCTCACGCATCATCATTGCTAGTTGGGTCAATATTCCAGTGGATGGGTTGAGAAGTGAAGAAATATCCACGGGAGGCAATATAACAACATTAACGTCATGAACATCCAATTGATTGAGAAGATGAGAAAGTGACATAGAGGCATCAGTGGTGACCACAAAAACGGTGACATAGAAGCCGTGTTCAGAAGCAAGGCAGTTTCCTAATTCGACGACGGGGATGAGGTGTCCCATGCCAGGACTGGGTAAAAGGGTTGCTTGGGGTCTTGTTTGCATGGTAGAGATGGGAAGAACGGAGATGTGGGAGATGTGTTGCATGGACTGCATGTTTCGCCTTGGTATTTATAAAGGTCTACATTTCCTTTTGTGAATGTTTCCCTTTGGAGGTCCACATTGTTGGATTAGCAAATCAATGGTTATAAATAATTCGGGCGTCAATGAGATTATTTACTCAACAAAAGTATGAGTCCATATACCATATTTATATTGTATCATTTAATGCTCTAATGCAATTATAGTATTCTATTTATTTCCATTTATCTTATTGTTCATTCCAATTTGAATTCAACTCACTAATTAATATTTTACTCCTTACTCCTTAATAACTTAACCAAGTCAATTTCTCTATTCTCATATTTAACAAACTTTTAATTCTCTCCTTTCAAACTCTTTTAATTTTCTCTCATATTTGTTTATAAAATATATAAATATGCCAATTATACATAAATTTCAATATAAATTAAAAATATACAAAAAAAATAACTGATTTAATTAATGCATACAATATTTCTAAAGGACCATGCTCTTAAATAAACTAATTTAGACTTGTTGGGATAATTCTCCAAATATCACTGTTGATTGAAAGTGGAACTAAGTATCCCATATCGCTTGGGAGTAAAATGTAAAGGAAGTTTTCCCTTATAAATAGTCTTTATGCCTTAATTATTGAGTATTACAAAACCCTTAGTCTGATTAACTAGGTGTAATTTAGACTTTGGTCTTTTGTGAGAGTGAGAGAGAGAGAGTGTGTTTTAACAGTTTTGTTCGTTAAAAAATTATAAACTTTATTTAATGAAGATCGTAAACATAGGTTCATTGTTGAGAGACTGAATCACGTTAAAATTCTTGTGTTTTTTATCTTTTTATTTGTTGTGTATATTCTTGTAGAGTTTGGTCCAGTAATGACCCACTATCATTTAATGTACAACTACATAACAAATTATCAAGTGTTATGATATTTATCATGATGGGACAATGTTACATAGCAATCTTAATTGTTATTTTTTTTAAAAAATAATATATTAATTGTTACTATAATATAATATTATAATTATTTAAATTTGACAATAGCTTTTTCAAAAAAGTCTTGTTCTTTAGAAGATTTAGCTCGTATTTTGTACTGCATGGTTTCATCCCGCAAGAATTCTAAATCATTCTTTTAAAGCTTATACTCTTCATCATAAATCTGCTTACTTAAAATGACCTGATCCAATAGAGAAGATAAACAATTTTATAATTTTTTTTAAAATTGATAAAGAAACTATATGTTGAATTATTCTCACCTTTAGTGATAATAGTCCCTTAACCATGGTATACAAATTACAAAGTTATAATAAATTTATATAAGAACTTTACAGAGAGAGATTGAGACAAGAGAGGTCGACCATATTGAAGGGAAGTGTAGAAATTTTTTTTGGTTACAGTAAGGGGAAATTAACATGCCAGAAAACCAAAATCACAATATCATACGAGGCCACAAGACGTCAATGCTATCTTCCCATAACACTTCCTTACAACATCCTATGGGCTCAAGAAATACTTGTAACCCTTGCTGCAGTGTTATTCCAAAATTAGCTAATCTGTTTGCCACACAGTTTCCTTCGCGATAAGTGTGTTGTAATTAAAGGATCCAGCCTCGCGCCATCATATTTTGATAGTTAGTTATGATTGGGATGAGTGGATGGTATCTTTAAATCTCATGCTAGAGCAGATGCAAGGCAGTTTAGAAATCTACTGTTATGACTACCCTTTTGCACCCTTCCTCCCACGCTATTTTCAACCCATGATAAACTTCTCATAATTATGCTTCTAGTGTTGTGGCTACTCTCAAATTGACAGCATAAAATTTAATCCATACCATTAGAGTCCCGTAGAACTCCACCGCATGCTGCGTCGCATGTTATACCTTTACTAGCCCCATCAGAGTTTAGTCTAAACCAAAATTTTAGAGGAGGTTGCCAACACATTAAAACCTCTTTTCGCACAAATGTCATTTTCATTATCATAAACGCATTCTGGATTTTTCAGTTGTTCTAGAATGAAGAATGTTGTGACTAGATGGGTCTTTTTATTGAACGTAAGGTCATTGCACTTCTTTCATATAAACCAGCAGATGACGATGAAAACTACATTCCATGGAGTAGATGCCCAACACACTTCCTTGCAGCTACAATTTGACCTGACCCATTCATCAAAAGGCAAGGAAAAGAAGACTTCATTCACTTAATTGAGGAGAAATCATGTCTTCACATAGGCTCGCTATTGAAGGACAATCACTGAACCGACAGATAAGAGTTTCTTCCTCAGCTAAGCAAATACAACAGTTCAACTCCACACTCATTCCTCTACATTGAAGAAGATACCTTGTTTAAACTCTATTTTGGAGGAGAATCCATCCAAACATTCTTTGCCTCTCTATGATCTGGAGATTCTAAGCTTTGTCCAAACTAAATTCAGAGTAGTGGTAACACCGCTTCCTTGGCTAGATCGAATCCAGTATGTTAATCGAACTACAAACACACCTTTTGAGCTCTTTTTTTAGGTAATCTTGTCCCTGCTATGATATGGTTGTTGAAATACATGGGCCTCCAGTAGGAGTAAGGTCTAGTTTGGAAGCTTGTATTGTAGTGTCTCCCAATCCAATTAATGCTTTACCAATTGTCCACAACATGTTTTTGAAGCTCTTACGGTTCTATCTCCATAGTAGCTACCTCTTGTAGTCTTACATCATCTAGCCATTTGTCCTTCTAGAATTTTGTATCACAACAATTTATAAACATCTTACCCGGTCCTTTTTAAATTATTGGGAGTTTCTTTGCAATGCATTTCCAGGTGGTCGAGTCTGTGAGTTTTATGGGCCATTTGCCATCGCTTCTATCCTGATTAAAATACTTGTGACGCAGAACTTGTATACTGAGTGTATGATCTCCATTCAAGATTTTCCAAACTTGCTTCCAAAGCAGAGTTTTATTATGTGGAGCCATTTTCCAGATTTCCAAACCTCCTTCCTTCTTCAGTCTTCACGCTACATCCCACTTGACTTTCTGAATCTTCCCTTTTTCCTCCAATAAACCCCATAAAACTTTCGATTACACTTGTCAATTTGGTTGTAGACAGTTCTTTATAGAAGGGAAGATTACATGATATATGAGGGAATTTATTGATGTTACAACTTTTATCACAGTTGCTCTTACTGATAAAGACAAGCAACGTGCTTTCCATCCCTGAAGTTTCTATTGAACACAATCTAACACTGATTTGTAACTGTCTTTGGATACCCGAGCTTGGATTGATGGGACCCCCAAATACTATCCTAGCTCCTTTTTTAAATGTATGCGCATGACATTACTTAGAGTGTTTCCAAGGGCGTTTTCAACATTCCATAAAACATCCTAACCTTATATTGTTAATCATATAATTATTGTTCATTTTAACTATTTTTAACGTATAATTAAAAACTTTTTCTTCATTCGCAATTCTGGTTACTTGTACGTTTCACTGTCATAATTTCTCACACATATATATATTTTATGTAAATAGTTTACAGCTTGATCAAATATATAACCAGAACACAGATCGTATTAGTCAACACACCCATTCACACTGTCATAATTTCTCACACACATATATATTTTATGTAAATATTTTACAGCTCGATCAAATATATAACTAGAACACATATAGTGTTAGTCAACACACCCATAGG
The DNA here is from genome assembly GCA_948193385.1 of Breynia disticha f. nivosa. Lineage (NCBI taxonomy): Eukaryota > Viridiplantae > Streptophyta > Magnoliopsida > Malpighiales > Phyllanthaceae > Breynia > Breynia disticha. Next base: position 14,498 of record CANYCX010805962.1, read on the forward strand.
TTCGGTCTTGTGTTGATCTAATACGCCCTCTATTTGGTACAACACAAAGCCTATAACATTTAAGTATAGCTTGGGTGCATCTACTATAACCTGGAATACACTTAAAATCAACCTAATTACCAATCATGTAACTCAACCATAATCAATAATACAATCTCTTAGACGTATACAACATTATATCCATATCAACATACACCTAAACCTTTACTATCGTCAAGAAACAACAGACAAAACTCATATATACATATCAATCCATCAACATCCAACAACAACAAGCAATCTCAAACTATCGTATCAATACTCATAATATCTCATATCATATCCAGAAATATACACACAATCATGCAAATGTCAAAATGTAACAACTCCTAGCTGGTGTCTGGTGAAGAGAGAGAATACTGGGAGTAGCAGCTGATCCATCTTTGAAAATCTCGTAAACTAAGCTGACTCTCTACCTGGTCCTAAAAATAAAATATACGAATGCTGATTTTGTGAGATGCGAGCTCAATGAGTATTCATTATATAACCAATAACATACAATTCACATAAACAGTTCCCTTTCATAATTCCATATAAATATCTGTGATTGTGAAAATATAAACTCATATCTATTTCTTTCAAGTTTACTGTGATCGTAACATTTGTACTAGTAAAATTCATCATTTATTAACATGCAACGTATAACGATTAATATCATGTCTCGGTATATACTTCCTCTATGATATTATTCTTCCTCACCAGTATTATTCTTCCTCTTCAGTAGGATCGATCATATAATCACTAATCCAATCACCACCCAACAATCATGTCAACACCAACCAAATCACAACAACAATCATATTTCACATATCGATATCATGCAATGTAAAATTATATAATTAATCGTTAAACTGTCGTAACGTACCTGTAAACTGTCGTAACATACCTGTTCATAATTCCATTTATATTTCATCTATCCATACGAATCATTTCGTATATATGTTTGCCTGTTATTTATGATTTCCTTTCTATCTATCATGCAATCACAATTATATATATATATATATATATATATATATATATATATATATATATAAATTAATCATTTTCTATCGCATATTTAAATTGCACATCCAATTATATTTAAAAGTGAGTTAGATTACTCACCTGCTAGCTAAAATATTCAGAACGATACGGGCTTTGATCCTGTCTTCTCGTCTAGCCTATTGTCCTATATAATCATATACAAAATTCTCTATAAAATTCAGTATAAATAACATATAGATATGCATGTTCCTATCTCAATCCTATCAATTCCCTATTTTTGTCAATTATCAACAATTCCAACTTCCAAGTTAAATTCACGTCTAATTACGAATTAACCCTAATTAATATCATAAATTTATTACCGTTTTCCTTCGTAGATTTTTGTATCATGTATACCAATCTATCCTCAGCTCAATCCTATGATCAATTCTGTATTTCCAGCTTAATTCCTAGCTAAAACTCTCTAAATCTATATTTTCTCTCTTTCCTCGGTCTCTCTCTTTCTCTCAGCTTCGCTCCTTTTCTTTTCTGTTTCCATTTCACTTCTTCTCGAAAATAACTTATATATGGTGCTGGTGGTCAGCACGACCATGTTGACGTAAGCACGACCCATGCTGAGTTCGGACATTCCACCTCCTACTTCAAATTCTAACATTTTCTGCATATTTAACAAATCATCACAAACTATGCCTAAATTAGCACGACCTATGCTTGTCAACACAACCCAATCTCTTCAACACAACCCTTGTGTTGAATATCATTTTGATTAACGTCTTTTTGCACATATATTTATACTTATTTTTACGACGTTTATCATATTTTTCGCCTAATTATTAGCAATATTCTGCATTACCTGTGTAATTTATATGTCTTCAGATTACTCGTGGAACATTGAGCAAAAAAGGCAAATTTTGGGTCAAAACGAAGCGAAACAGAGAGAAAAGAGAAAACAGTGAAGGGGGAACGACTTCCAAAACACTTTACCAAAACCGTTTGAAATTTTGTTTCACTTCCAGAGACATTTCACGAGGCCAAAACAGTCTAGGGAATGGTTTACCCAAATCGTTTCACTTCCAGAAGCATTCGAAGACAGAATGATTTTGGAAACAGTTTAAGAAAACTGTTCCATAAACCGTTCCCAACTTACTGTGCGCGAAATAGAGTTGCTAAAAGAAGGTTTTTGGAAGAAGAAAGAAAATTTAAACATCAGAATCCATCATTCATCACCCACAGTTGCAGAGAATTCATTGTAGAGCGAAGAGTGGAGAATCTAGCCGGACTTTTACCAAATCGAGAGAAGACCGTTATAGATTACAGATTTGTAGGTTGTGTAAGAGATTCATGAGTTATTTATTTGCTATGTGGTTTTCTATTGCTTTAGGTGTTTGTTTTGAGTACATTATGAACTAATTTTTCCATGGATATGTAGAGTAGATGAGTCCTAGGATGGATTATATGTTATGACTTGATTATTGTTGAATTTAATGAGATATTGTGGTTCAATTGTGTGATTTGAATGAATTTTATGACTTTGCATTGATAGGTTGAGAAACCATCTGGTAAATTAGGTCTCCCACATTTGAAAGGAGTTGCCTAGAGATAGAATTATAGAAATGCTAATAGAAGAATGTGCGAAACATAATGCTGGATTAGGAGTTTTGGTTTAAAAGAGATTTTGACTAATCAACCTAATCTTAGATGTTAACTTAATCGAGAGATATTTTAACATAAGGTTAGACATTCTCGCGGTCCAATACTTTGTTAATTCACAATAATTTGAGTTACATATGTATGGAATTCTAGGATGAATCAAATCTAGATATCGGCCTTTCCAATCTTGATTTAATCCATTTTTTGCTTGCTTTAATTTTTCTTCAACCATTGGTTGCCATTCAATTTAGTTTTTAATTTAGTTTATAATTTTAATTACGATAGAACCTTTTGTTAGATTAGATAATAAATTGGATTGATAGTATTAGTACTTGACCGTCTCTGTGGGATCGACACTTGATACTCCGGTGTCTACTATTGTTTGATAGGTATACTTGCCTAGCGAGCCATGGTTTTAGTACCATTCGGGCTTATCATATGACAGTGGAAATTATATGACTGTGTAATCATGTGACTGTGTAGGCCATGTCACTTTATTGGATCTTGCTTGATTTTATGGAGTAGTAAAAAGCAAACTAGTGTAGTTATATCCACAACCGAATTAGAATATGTAGCCGCATGAAGTTTTTGCACACAAGTTTTGTGGATCAAGTATCAATTAGAAGATTATAGAATAAAACTTGAAAAGATATATTGTGTGATGACACTAGCACAATTAATCTTAGCAAGAATCCTATCACACATAATAGGACAAAGCACATTAAAATTAGACATCACTTTATAAGAGATAATGTGCTAAAGAACAACATTAGTTTGGAATTTGTCAATACAAATGATCAACTAGTCGATATTTTTACCAAACCTTTAGTTAAAAATAGTTTTGATTCAATAAAATTTAGGCTAGGAATGTGTTGGATAAATGATTTGTGAATTGTTTTTGATCATGCCATGTTATTCTTGATGATATGTAGTTGATTACTTGTTTAATAATGCTTACAGGTTCAATCTACAATAGTGTGGTTGATTCTGGTTGATGATTATTTGTGTTTGATTGAAATGAATAAATGATATGAAATGATGTTGTATTTGATCTTAAACTTAAGTTGATATGATATGTGTTTTTGATTCATTTTTTTGTGATATAGTGAATATCATATTTATGAGAGAAATTTGTTAATTAATTGAAAAGGAGATGTGTTTGGATCTGAACCCCAAATTCCTTAACTTCATTTTCAAATAGACAATGATTTTTGCACCAATTTTTTTCTTTTAAGTTAACGCAAAATCATTCACAAAGGAAATTATATAAAGAAAGGCTTACATCCATTTCATTAAACCAGGCTAAAATACAATCACGTATAAAGTATGCAGAAGCAAATGATTTCGGTTTAAAACAATGCATGAGTCGTAAACCTATACTATGATGTGTATAGATGTACAAAATGCAAAATATGTAAGTCCCAAAAGTCCACTAGGAGCCGACCTATCTGTGTGTATCACACCTTATAGCGTCATAGAAAATACCATCCCGACCACCAACTACTGTCGCTCTGTACACATTCAACAACAAAACAAAGGTGAGTATATAGAAATACTCAATAAATGAAACCCTATTGTTGTTAAGTTGATGAGCAGAGGAACCTTCGGCCAATACAGGTGTGCTCGTGGAACACAAAGCCGCATTCGCGCCTGAATTCCCTAATGGCTCACCGTCGCCATGTCAAATACTATCTTTTAAATGTTTTATTTGATAAGGAATTCATCCTAGAACATTAGTTTACTTTAAATAAGCATTAGTACATTATTCGGGCCAAAACTAGGATACTAGGCTAAAATAACGTATGTTTAACCTTCATAAACATACGTTTTTCTTCAATGCATTTCAAGTATATGATTAACATATGCGAACACCAAATTAACGTAGGTTTAAATAACTAACGACCATTATTTCTCAAAATAACGTACATTAATTCATCACAGAACCATTCTGCCCACTTTGAAGTTATATTTTATACATACACATATCCTGATAAGTGTCAATTTATGCTTATATTTCATATTTATTTCTATGAAATTTATCATATTTTTGGGTTAATCTAGAGTTACTTCGGCTTAATTATTGTTATTTTGTGTATTCAGGACTTAGAGCATACAAAGAGGAAATTCAGTTTAAATCGAAGCGAAAAACGTCGAAGAATACACATGAAATAAGGGAAACGAGATGGCAAGCAGTTTTATAAACCGTTCTCCAAACTGTTCCCTGTGGAAGACAATTCAGAATTACCAAACGGGGTGGCTAACGGAAATCCCAAACCGTTCGCCAAACCGTTCGATGTGAAGGCTGTCCAAAGACCTCAAACGGGATCGCGAACAGTTTCTAAAACCGTTCGCCAAACCGTTTGCAACTACAAAGAAGACAGAATGGTCAAACGGGATGACGAACGGTTTGCACTAACCCGTTTGCCAAACCTTTCGACTCCACTGATTCGATCCGAAGACCCGAACGAGATGGAGAATGGTTTCCTAAACCGTTTGACGTGCACTATTCGTTTAAAAAAGGCACCAGACTTAGGGTTTCATATAAATATAAGACTTAAACCCTAAAGATGGGGGTTAGACAGTTGGTAGTCGTCACCAAGGGAAAGAAGAGAGCATTTTCAACTGAAGAACATAAATATTAAGCCAAGAAACATCCACACATCAAGAGTTTGATCCAGAATCAAGAGCATAAACTTTTGTAAGAGATTTGTAAGGTTTATCTTCTTTTTAGATGGATTCATTCTGCTCTTGTGGTTCTCTTTGCTTAAGCATGAACTAAACTCTTTATAATATCTAGATGAGAGGATTCCCATGATGAATTATGTGTTGTGATTTCATTTTATTGTTGTTTTAGAGAACTTATTGAGATTTAATCATATTGTTTCTTTTCTACATTCTGTCTTTATTTATTGAATTGAGAAATTAATAAGTGAAAGAGGACTCATATGATTGAAAGGAGTTGATTGTATGTTTTAGAGATAAAAATACAAAACTTCTCTGTATTAGTGTAGAGCTAATAGTGGAATGCATAAAACGGTAAAGCTGGATTAGGAGTTTTAGT
>CANYCX010806178.1:0-12915 GCA_948193385.1 Breynia disticha f. nivosa
ACTAATAGCAGAAGATAGAAATAAGGATATAGAATACAAAGTGTGTGCTTTGGCTTTAGTGATAATTACATGTGTGTTGATAACTGATGTAGCACCACATGGGTTAATCCTTTTTATTGCCCCATTGTACAAGACATCCAACGATTGAGGAAGCATGCATAGGGTGAGGCTCTTCTTTTAAGTTACAACATGGGTTGGCAAAAACCCAAAACAACATAAATAATGATAAAAGAGTTTAAGGCTCTATGATTTTTGCAACAGTAAGTGCCTAATTACTCAATGTTTTATATGAGTAATTATTATATGCGTACCTTGCAACTTAATGCTTTGATATTTATATTTAAGGTATTTATGTCACTATACATTCTGAAGCTTGCTACTGGCATAATCGTAATGGATGTGCACAAACACGATTTCCTTTGATGATAAATTGGTGTAAAAGTGCGGCCCCAATCAATTGTAGCTCCCGTCAGTCTCCAAAGAGTGCAGTTGTGGCCAATGTCATGGAGAACTTAACTGTCGTAGGTTTTTTAACTTAGTTCAATTCAACATTTTTATTTGTCATATTCATTGCAATTTATGTTTTATGGAATGAATGTTGGCTGCAGGATGATATTACATAACAACCTTATCAAAATTTACTTGATGATTTCCTTCCACAACATTTGAGTTTATAGAAAGTTATGTGCTTGGTAGTGAAGCCAATACTGTGGTTTAATGTTTGTTATTATCATCAACCTTTTTTGAATCTGCAACTTGGACTGGAAGAAGAAGTCAAAAGGGAAATTATGGACTGGTTCAGAGTCGAAATGTAAAATCATAAAGAAAGGAATTTCTGGTACTATTAAAATTTGATTTCTTTTCATCTTATTAGTCCTATTTTGATGGTATCTAAATTTTATGCTTTTTACTCAGGAAAAGACCAAAAGGATTACAATATCCTATGGCAAAAAGAATTGCAGATAGAGAGGAGATCAATATCTAACCCTGGATCATTGTGGATCTGGATCATAGTTGTGAAGACACTAGCAGTAGTAGTAGTATGCAGTCTGAGCATAATTTACAATAACCCATCCCTTGCCAATCTTCTGAGCTTGAGGACTCCTCTTATAACTCTATCACTTCACCACCTTCAACTGCTCCTATCTTATTGTATGAGAAAAAAGAAGAGAACACCAGCGACTTTTTAAATTATGAATATCCTTAGAGGCAGCTAAAGCTAATTAGAGAATGGACAAAATGTAAGCTTTTTCCTTTGTATGAATTTTTGTGAATTATTGTAAACCATTTTATGATTATGTTGGTTCTTCAATGGTAACATTTCTGAAAATTGTTCATTCATTTTTTGTAGATTTTTGTTTTGTTCTTTGAGTTCTTGAGCAAAATGTTTTTAGAAAAATAACAGTTCTAATTATAACTTTATGATTTATTTCAGCGGAATAAATTATTCATCTTGAAAAGATTCTTCTTGATTTAAATGGAGTACTTTTGACCACTATACGTAGTGATGGAAGAAACAAGAATATTTTTAGGCATATTTTTCACAATTTATGAATTTTTGCTTCTCCAATTCTGTTATGGCAATTTGGTCATCAAAATAATGGTAGGTTAATATCTACTAAAAAGTTGAATGATTCATGAACTGATTTGTGTTTTGAAGGTTCCAGGCTAGCTAGGTTGTCTTTTTAATACAATTACCTTTGTGTGATACTTTCACATATTTTGTTGTGTTCAATAAATTAAAACACCAACACAAACCCTCTTCTTTCTTTTGTAAATTCAGTTTCTTTATTGTTATGTATTATGTTGATTTGTTATATACTCAAGGAATGCTCAGGAGAAGAGCACCAGAACTCTTGAACACAAACTTTGCATTGTTATGAAATCAGCAGGAAACTCTTCAACATCAAAACTATGATTTCTAACATATTTGCAATGTCTTTTTTAGGAAAAACATTGAGAAAATAATTGAAAACAATGTCACTCGAACATAAAAAGGAAAAGTTGCCTTTTCTATACGTAAGACTTCATTATTAATCAATCTATTATTGTAATTTCTGGGTAAGACTTCATTATTAATCAACCTCTTGTATTTTGCAGGATCAAAGTCATTATGATATGACCAATTTTGATGTTATTGGCCAAAATTGTAAGAAGGTTATATTTAAGGATTTAAGGAAAGTATGATCAGAATCGGTCGGACACAATATTAATCAACGATATACCATTCAAGGCATTCCTTAATCCTGTAAGCTGATCATTTCTGCAGAATTTATTTGAGATTTTTTTTGGTTTAGATAGTCAATTATTTCTTTTGTTGAATTGTTTAGAGACACAATGCCATCTTTGCCACAACATTTTTCCCTTTAATAGATTGCAACAATGATGGATTTCTAGGTGAGAAGATTGCTTCTCCTTACTTTACGATTTGTATAATTTGTTTTATTCAACGTGTTCCTCTTCAACGTTTTCCTTTTTTTGCAGATCCAAAAGGAAAATTTGTGCAGTACTTAAAGACTTGGTCGCATTTGCTAATATACAATATTACATCAGACAATACCCTTTTGGACAAGAAGACATTCAAGAAGACTCTAAAGAGTGGAACTTTCTAAATGGTGTTCTTGACAATAGTTCTCTCAAGAGATTTGATGTTCCTGACTAAGATTGTTACATTTGTATTGAATAGAGTTTAGTCATAACATATATGAAGTTGTAAATAGTTATTTAACAAACTTTACATGTGTCATTTGATTAGAGTGGTATTAGAGTTAGTTAGACTTTATGTACGTACACATTATAGAATATTTTTTGTCAGAAATCCAGGAAGTTGTCGGGACAGCTGCTTCCACTTGAGTGTAGTGATTTATTTTTTTAAAACTCTCTTTAATCAATGGGCTATAGGTAATCTTAAATGTTCTTCAATGAGGTGGGAGTCCATACAATGGAATGAGGTGTTCTTAGTGGTTTGTAGGTGGTGCTAGAGGAGAAGGAATGATGATTTAACGTAAGGTTATGGGCTATATGGATTGCAGAAAGATTACTACAGAAAAGAATTTCATGTGATGAATGATCAATGGAAAAGTCTTTAAGTTGTTAAACTCAGGCGATTTTGGTCAGCAAAGCTTCCAAGTAATGTAGCTGAATCTATTTCAAACAGAATGACGTGTGAAGATTTGGTTTGTGTCCATTTTTTTCCAGTTCACAATTGGTTATTGGATTTCAGTTGAATTAGGTGTTGTTAGGTAGTTGGAATAATGTTGTTGAAGTTCAGTGATTTGTTTGCAGCAAGTTAGCAACAAATTGGAAGAATGAATTTCAATAATCTTTTGAAGGAATACCTTAGACTTATTTAGTTTGTGTTCATTTTAGATGTAATTAGATAGTTACTGTTACATTAATTTCTTATTTTTTTTTTGTAATTTCATTATGAATTATTGTACTTATGTATGTTTTGATGTTAGAAAGTTGGTGTATTAATAGATTAGTCACCAACCATGTTTGATCAGATTAATGATTAGGACAAGTAATGTGTTCATGTACTTTATTATCATAACTTGAGTCTATATTACTCAACCTGGAACATGTTTGTAACTTTGATATTTAAGCAATGAATCTAAGTTGTTTTGGTGTGTTTTATAATAAAACACAATAAGAAATCCTTCTTCTTTGATTATCTCAATTTCAATGTTGCTGTAGATTTCCAGAATTTTGGAAAATTGCAAGAAATGTTCTTAATGTTCTTGGTGTTCATCTTATTTTTTCCAGAAACCAATATGGTATCAGAGCAATACTTCTTAAGGGGCTTGTAAAATAAGTGAGCTTGAGAGGAACCTAAGCACAAGCCAAACACCAACCTTAAAACTTAAAATTGATAGTCATTTGTAACAATGAGAATGTAGTGAGTCCACCTCGTGTTTTCGATGGAGAGAACTTATAACATCCTAATTCAACTAACTATATTATCCATACATAATGTTTAATTAATACTCTTAGTATTGAATAATTCAAAACTTTTTCTTTTTGTTATATACTATTATTGCTTTTTCCTATTAAAGAAAATCACAGATTAATATAATAATAAAAATTGTAAAATCAAATTGTAGCATGGTTAAAACAGTGTATGAGCACGGCTCGTATTGCCTGCGGTCTACATGAGCACGACTCGTGTTGATCAACACTCCCATAGGCACATTCTCATCTTGATACAGCACGCCTCTTATTCATTCAACATGACCTTTATATTAACCCGTAATCAACCTGATACTTATACATTTCTCATGTCATATCAAATATATCAATCATCATTGACAGTGCCAATTCTTACACGCACTTATTGTTATAATAATCATATACCTCAACCTGAACTATCTCAGGTTGATTGATTATTATTGTTATAATAATCAATTCTAACACACACATATATATACATATATATATATATATATATATATATACACATATATATATATATATATATACACACATATATGTATATATATATATATATATACACATATATGTACATATATATATATATAAACATATATATGTACATATATATATATAAACACATATATGTACATATATATATATATATATATATACACACATATATGTACATACATACATACATATATACACACATATATGTACATACATATATATATATATATATACACACATATATGTACATACATATATATATATATATATAGATATATGTACATATATATATATATATACAGATATATCTACATATATATATATATATACACATATATGTACATATATATATACACATATATCTATATATATATATATATATACAGGAGGGGTATGATTTTCCGACTCATATTAACCGATCAGATATAAAAAAATATTAGCAGAAAACTTAAAATAAATATTATAACAAAATATAAACAAAATAAAAATTAATATTTAAAAAAAATATAAAACTAAGAAATACACAAAAATAAATCCACATAGCAGAATATTAACAGCATAATTTATTAACAAAAGGTTAAGGAAGGACTTTTTTTTATTATTTTAGAGGGATAAATGGTTGCCTATATTAAATAGACCTTAGAATAGAAAAAGGAAAGGAATTAGAAAGCCATAGAGTGAGAGCTTTAAGAATATTTTATTAAAGGTTTCTTGGTGTGTGAATTACATAAATGATTATGCCTTATATAGACAGGGAAAGAATCTTTACAAAAAGTGAAACTAATCTAAACCGTCCAAGTGGATGTTTAAAAATTTAAAAGGACAATAATTACAACAAATGGCTGACAAAAAAATTTACACTGTCTTCTTTTTGACTTTCTTTTTAATCATTTGCGTCTAGTGGGAAATCTCTATCATATCTATAATCTTCAGCAGTAAGATTTCCTATCTGTATACTATTTATAATGTCTTGATCATGCAGTTGTTCTCCTTCTCCACTGAATGGTAGAAACATGTGCCAGTGCATTGGAGTCCAGAGTTGTATGTAATGACCTTCAGCCATTAGTCTAAAATGTCCTGTCTTGAATTTTTGGTGATTTTCTTAAAAATGTTTTATAACTTGTTTGTTTTCTACATGTTCAAAGACTGCTGGTGGATATGTATTTCTAACTATAGGTTTTTTGTATTCTTGTACTACTATTATCTTCTGTGTAGGTCTGTATGATTTTTTAATTAATTTTGGTAAAGTGGAAAAAATTTTGCGGTAGATTTTTCTGTTTGATAATAGGGCTATGTTTCCACTAACTAAAAATATTTTTTCTCCCATTTTTTTCTAAAATAGAGTGAATGGGAACTGTGTATTTGAATTTTAGGAGGTCAATCATGCCATTGTGAAATAGCTAGAGGATCTTGTCTTCGGGCATATCTGTTTTGTTTAAATTGATTTGTACTTTGAAAATTCCAGGAATTTGTTGTCCTTGCTGGTTAGGAGCTTCCACCTATACCACTTTTACTCCTGTATATGTTTTTGTATTTGGAGTTTGCTGTTGAATTCCAGGAATGAAGGGCTATTATTTCTTTTTGTAGCAGAATGAGCTGTTGGATAAACCCTTCTTCTGTCTTCTCATAAAGGATTTGTAACACCTATGGATAGTTGTCTAATACTGGCTTCAGAGTCACCAATAAAGGACAATCAAGGAGTCTAGCCTTTAACCCTTCATATGAGTGAACATGAAGCTGTTGTGCATAATTTATTTTGTTATTGAGCTTTTTAATCATTTTTTCTTATAAGCTCAAAGTTTTCTCTTGGAAATTTGAATGGTCAGTCCATTGTTGTATAGTAGTTGTAGCCTGGACCAACTGACTTTGTAAATTACAAATTTGTTATTCTAATTCTTTTAACTTTTTAGCCTTTTTTGAAATAACAGTGTTTGGATCATTTTGTAAAACCATGACAAAATTTTGAACCTCTTCTGGCTCAATGTAAAAGTTTAAGCCCAATTGTTATCTTGCATCTTCAAGGGCTTCTTTAAAACTATTAAAACCTTTCCACTAGGGGGATTCAATTTGTATATGTTTTACTACTGTTTCCTATTTGTTAAAAACACCAATTTTGGTACCTCGGTAGATAACATAATGTGGAAATCTTCTATTAAAACCTGTTTTCTTTTGAACAACACTCTTTTTATTTATATTATCAAAATAAATTGAAAGAGCATTTAAAACATGTACTTTGAAATTAGTGGCATTTGCATGAGCTTGTATATGCCACAGATTATAAAAAAAACATTCATCTTGATTGGTGAGATCAAGATTACTATGATATTTAAATTTTGTAACTGGATTTGTACAAATTTGTAGTTTTGTAGTTCCAAAAGTGTAATATATCAACCCAAAATCAACCAAACCTCAACAATCATCTTTTACAAATCTAACATCAACATAACTATACAGATCAAATCCAAAATACACACAACATTTTAATGTCTAACATAACAGCTCCTATCTGGCGTTTGGTGAAGAGAGAGAATATGTGGGAGTAGCAGTTGACCCACCTGAACACTCTGTAAAGCTAACTGAGCTCACTATCTGATCTTGAAATAAAAATCACAGTTACATAAGTTAAAGTCTCAGTGAATAGTCAATAATTTAATAAACAATTTCCCATTTCAATCACATCATATTACTTCAATAAAGACAATCATATCATTCTATAATCATATAATATGTCTATGTCCTCTAATCATATGTTCTTTCATATAATCATGTACCTTATCTCAATTCATGTAACTATATGAATCCTGTATAACATTTCTATGATTTTGACATACAACGTATAACTGTAACTATAAACTGTATAATCTTCCTCTCCACTTCCTCTCCACTTCCTCTTCACTTCCTCTTTGTGATTGATCATAAAATCACCAATCCAATCACCACCAATATCACATCATATCAAAAACCATATCATATTATGTACCATATCATATCATGTACCATATCATATCATATACCATATCATATCACATATTTTGTTTATCGCATCACACAATCGTTTCGTATGAATAACGTAACGTAGCTGTTTTTATTTTCGTATCGCAGGTACCTATTCTCCTTTAGATCATATAAGTATCATCATTTCCACTTTTATGCTATATTAAAATTTCACCATTTATTACGATTCATATTTAGTATCAATTATCAAAATACGATCAAGTAATTCAATTCACATATTAAGTCATATTTTAGGTGAGTCGGACTACACGCAAACTATCTGAAATACTCAGATTGACTCGTACTCGAGTCCTGTCCGACTCGCCTACTCTGTCGTCCTATAATCACATATAAGAACTTTGCTATAAAAATCAATTTACAATATATATATATATATATATATATATATATATCAATATGCATGTTCCTAATTCAATCATATTAACTCCTTATAGCATTTATCACTAACAATTCTTACCTTAAACTAATTTTTCTAAAATTCTTATATATAGAAACTTTGCAAATACTTGCTATCATCTCTGAACTTTTCTGTTCTATTTATAACAAAAGATTCCTGACTCACTTCTATGATCAATTCTATATAAAATACCTATTTTCTGGATCCCTTTCTCTGTTTCTCTTTTCCCCGACTCTCTCTTGCTTTTCTCTTTTTTTTTGCTTTTGCCATCTGTTTTAAACTTGAATGCGGCTTATATATAATGTTACAGCTCAGAACGAATATTCCACGGCCAACACGCCCTGTGCCAATTTTCATTTACACGTGTAACTCAGTTTTTTGACATTTCAGGGCACTAAGCACTCTGACACGCCCCATGTTGACCTTAACACGACCGTGCCCATCCTTAGGAGCACATTCGTGTTAATTTTTGAGCATGATCATGCTCTTCATTTTCCTTACAACACGCCTGATGTGTTGACAGCACGCCCAGTGTGCACTTCAACCGTTTTCTTACCGATTTCACGTCTAAACTTTATTTCTTTGAAACCTTAACCCTTATAACTCATAACTTAGTCAATATTCCTATTTAACTTATATTTTACCTCATTTCGTTATTAAATTCACTAATTATTTCTGAATCATATTAATTATTTTACTTATTTGACTTAATAATAGGGTTTAAGGATGAGAATGTTACATAAAATGTATATTTTGTTATAATTATAATAGTCTAAACTATGTAATTCATAGTATAATCAATATTTAATTTAAGAACAAAATGTAAGTGCTTATATTACACTTTTTGTAATAAAATACTTGAACAAAACATAATATATTTTATATTATATTATATATATTATATTAGCGGGATAGGTTCGGGGTGAGAAATGAGGCGAGTGTAGTAAATACCAACCTCGCCCGTCCTCAATATTTTTAATTTTTGGTTGTCTCATATCCCGCTCTTTTCCCCACCAAATGTTAAAAAACCCTCCCTGTTCGGGTTGGGTCAGATCAGGTCCCTATGAGTATGGGTTTTATTGCCATCCTTAAGGTTCTACAACCGTTGAGAAGATTTTGGAGATTCTCACTTGCATATCAGGCAATGATGTGGCTTGTCCATAGTTTGGAGTGTATCTCATCATTGGACCAAAATATCTCATCACTCATTTACCATTCTTGCATACCTATGATTATGTTGTTAGATGTTCTTGTATTTTGTTTAGTTGATTTGACAGCGTTTGCACTTATTATTGTTTATGATGGTTTACTTTGAGAATATTATGGGTATTATGAGTTATTTGAGCTTACTGCTTATGTTAAATTTGGATGCTTATTTAGATTGTGGATGTCGATTTTATGCTTCATTTGATTTCTTCCTTTTTTATGAATGCCAAAGAGGGAGAGAAGTAATAGTGAATTGAATTGAATGTGAATTGGGTTAAGGAGAGCTTCTATTGAGGGGGAGCATAAGTGATAATTCACAAGTGTGAATGAACCTTAAATTATAATTCATTGTTTTAGCTTGTTTGGTTTTGGTTACTAACACTCTTGACAAGGTTCAACCTTCATCTATAAAATTCTTATCTCTCTTGTGCTTTTCACATTTCATCAATTTCATAAGGGATTTGTTATTATCAAAAATGGGAAGATTATTGAATCAATGGTGGTGAACATTAAGTCCTTCCTATGTTTTGATAATTTTAAAAATATATGAACTTGATAAAAATTATTTTCAGGATGAATCATATTTAATAGGTTGATAAAAGATTGAATCAAACCAATTAAAATGGTCAAAGATGTTCTAGAACAGCTTTCTAGTCGACTAAGACTACACCTAGTCAACCAGGATTTGTCTTGACTCAAGTAAGAACAATTGGACTCAAGTATGCAAATTGATGAGCATTCCAATAGACCAGAATTACACCTAGTTGAGTATACTAGTGATTTTAGCAAAATCTGAACATAAAGGCTATTTGGTTACAAATTGCATGCTTAATGAACATAACTATGACAAGTATAAGGTGGCAAGCTAATGATTGGAGCTCAAATTTGAATGTTATCATCTAAAAGAATCATCTTAGTCCACCACACTTTCCAGTCGACCAGAAATGAAGATTCCAGTCGACCAAGAAGTAGCCTAGTCGAGTAGGACCAGCTAGACCCCTATGTTCCTATTGTCAGAGACCTCATATAGGGGAGTGTAGGATATATATTGGAGGTTGTTATTTTGCAGACAGCAAGGACATTTTATGCGAGATTTTCCTAAGAGAAAGAACAAAGAATAATTTGGAGGAGTCTGTTGGGTTTCCTACGTGTATTTGACTCAACGGCAGCAGAAATTATGATCAAGAACACGCAAGAACATCCAAGAATCAACATGAAATTAGTTTAACACATGCCATATACGATTGGTTTACAAAACGTTAACATTAAGAGGATGAAAAACTTACTGGTTTTCTTGCTCCTTCAATGTTGTAGGTCTCAATGAACAATATGAGTATCTACCACTTCAGAATACACTGAAGTGACCTTTATGACACCTTAATAGAATCACAACTGCAATTCCTCTACAAGAACTAACACACCGGTTAGCGAATAACGTGTACTAGCTCGAAAGAAATTTGTTCACCTTATGAAATTGTCAATCAGATGAGAAGCACAAGAAATCGATGGCACCGGGACGTCTAAGCACCACGATCAGCCTTTGGAACTCTTGTTTTATTAAAGAGATTCTTGAAAAATCTCTTGGTTGGATTTTAGGAGAGAGGGGATGGCAAAGAGAGGAGGAGAGCAAAAGGTAGTAGTGTATTAGGTTAAAACTCTTTTAAAAAATCAAGTAATTCAAATCTTTTAAACTCTTAGATAAAATCCTAACTAACTAGGACTTTAATCAAGATTTTAATTTAAATTAAAATATTTTAAAAGAAACCACATTTGTCGTGGCCCATTATGTGGATTAATTAAAAATTCATTTTAAGTTTTCTCACATAATTAGCCTTGTCTTAATTTAAGACAAACTTCCTAAAATTTCTCCTATTTATCCTCTTATGTATTTTTCACTTAAGACATCTTATTTAATAAATAATCTTTGTCTTAAAATCATATAAGAAATGATAAATAATATTTCTCATCCATATTGGGCCCAATTGCCAAAATTGGCCCAAATGCCTTATCCGGCCCAATGGCCGAATTTTGACCTAAGGTGAAAACCGAAAATTCTCCTTTTGATTTTTTGTTACCCATGTGAGATCTGTAGGACTATTTAATAAAGGTAATGAGTTTAATAACTCATAAATCATAGGCGGTCTCTAGTAAGACACTATGATCACCCTAAATTAAATAGCTGACGAGCGGTGTCAACAGCGCTACTATAATTCAAATTTATCCCTTGACCTTTGATATCTTAATTAGCATAAGGCATATCGCTAACACCCTTATTTAGTGCTAAATCACTTTTCTTGGTCTCTATGAAAAAATTGATAAGTTCGAATAAATGACTTAATCATTTCATTCGGCTGTGGCCACACTCTTCCCAATCTTGTCTTTCAAGCAGCCAGTGATATCAACTCTCACTGAGAGGGTCAATCCCTTCACTTCACTCCTGCTCTTACTTATGATTCGTAACATACCCAATCATACCCATACTTGTCAACCTTTTACGGCCACGTTAGGCGTATGTCAAAGCACACTAAAAATCACAACAAGAGACACAGTGATTTTCAATCTAAAGATAATATTTGACATTGCAAATAGTGATCACTCTCCAAGTATAATGTTCTACATTATACCTATGCACTTTGCCTGATATCCCAAATATCTATGACCCGTAGAACATGATCATCTATAAAGTACATACTACTCTTAACTCATTTCTATTCCCATAGAAACAAGCGACTAGGGATATTTAAATGTTAATCTCATAACTTTGAGGTTCTACTATCAAGGTCCTCAACCTTGATACCTCAAGTGCTTAATTAACATTCTTGGATATTTTATCAAACATATACCACATGTCAATACATGATATGATAAAATAAGGCCTCGTAATTTTATTAATCAATAATAAAAGTTACAAACAATGTATTGGACTAGGGCTTACACTAACAGAGTCACACCTAGATCACAGTCAATAGTACAGAGCAGTGATCTGATGTTGATAGCCAGTGGTACTAAGGACGGGGTAAAGGAGTTACTAGCTCAGCTACTAGTCAAGGTGGAGGAGCATTGGGTTCATAGATATAAGGAAACACATAAACAAATAGTACAAATTTTTAAAACAATTTTCCCAATTTGAACTCACATTTGTAATAAATATAGAATTAATCACAAAACATTTCTTTATAAACATAGATGTATCCAAACATTTTATACACACGCGCGGAAAATAAACAAATTCATTTGAAAATTTATCCAAACACATATATACATAGTATATACAATACAAAATCCAAAACTAAAATAAATGTATCTAGAGCTGGACCTCAGACGTATATCATAGAATGCCTCTGATAACCACCAATCTGATCCACTCGCAGCTACCTACAATCTGCACATCATTTAAACAATGAAAGTGGTCATTATAAAGATATACTCAGTAAGTGAATCACAATTCATTAAGAATAAATGAAATGCAGTGGAACAGCACGGGTCGTGCTGGACGAACACGAGGGCGTGCTCATGTCATTCTCCCAAACAACACGTCATGCCAAATCAACACGAGTCGTGTTCAAGTGTTAATTTTCCAGGTAACACGATCGTGTCGTGCTCATAATCATTTCCAAAATTACCCAAATACGAAGGTGTGCTGGACAGAACGAGGGCGTGCCAAGCTTCTGTTTTCCACTTTAAATTTCTATTTTTAAGTATGTTGTGTAATGCCCCGAAAATTCGTCTAGCCTAAATCGAGAGAATAATGCTACGATTTAAGAACATGTAAAGATAATGAGTTTAATCATGTGACTAATGTAAATGATGCTAAAATTGATGTTAATGGGTGATAATTTAGTTGAAAAGATGTT
>CANYCX010806661.1:0-16734 GCA_948193385.1 Breynia disticha f. nivosa
ACAGGTTGGACAGCTGCTACCTGATCTACTTCTCTCTCTTCAGCTGATGCCATTAGGACATTTTGCATATATGTTTGACATGTTATGATGTTTTTATATTGTATGTATATTATACGTTTAGACTGCTAGTATATGACATGATGTTATCTACAGTTTGGTATTATAGTTTTATGTTTACATATGATGTTGCTTTGTTGATAGAGATCTGATGAAAGATCTAATGATTGAGATTGCATGTTGAAACATATGAAGAATGTGAGTGTGAGCTTTATAGATGTGAATTTGATTTATAGGTGGATTGCAATAGGTTTTGGGATATCCATGTTATAGCTGTTATATAGCAGTTTTACGTAAAGTATGGACTTGCTAATTACATAATAAAGGGCGTATTAGCGTAACACAAAGCTTAATCCATGGATATGTTAACTAATACGATCGGTATTCTAAGAATATAACGGAATAATAAGAATTGGAATATCCGACCTATTGATATAAAGTTACTTTGCATAACTTAACATTAAACAAAAAGTAACGAGAACGGTAAATATAATAGATAAAAGAAAAGTTTTAATTTATACGTAATTAATATGATAGTTATAATAGGATGTTTTACTAGATATAGCAACACTTGACTTTTTACTTCGTGCATCTGCAATGACCTTTACTTTTTGGGAGAAATTCAATTGTACAATTATAGTGTTTGAACAACTCTAACCACTTTCTTTGTCTCATATTCAATTCTTTTTGGGTTATCAAATATTTCAAAATTTTAGGATCAGTAAAAATCTAAAATGTCTCATCATAAAGATAGTGTCTCCGTATTTTAAGACCAAATACTACTATTGTATGCTTTAAATCATGAACTGGATAATTTGTTTCATGTGTTCTAAGTTCTCTAGAGGCATATGCTTTCACTTTCTCATTTTGCAATTAAACACATCCAAGTCCATGATAAGATGCATCACTATAAATGACAAATCCTCCAGTACTACAAGGAATCATAAAGAAGGGCTTAGTGGTTAACCTATATTTCAATACATCAAAACTTTGCTGACATTGTTCATTCTACTGAATAGATATATTCTTTCTCAGTAGTCGTGTTAGCAGAGTAGCTATAATTGAGTAACCTTCTACAAATCTATGATAGTAACCTGCCATACCTAGGAAACTACGTACTTTTGTAACAGTCTTAGGAGGTTCCCAAATCAATATTGCTTGAATCTTCTTTGGATCTACTGATATTCCTTGTCCAGATATCAAGTGTTCCAGAAAAACTACGTGATCTATCCAAAACTCACATTTGCTAAGTTGTGCATACAAGTGTTTCTCTTGTAAAGTTTGCAATAGTATTCGTAAATGTTCTTTGTGTTCTATATTCGTTGAATATATCAGTATATCATCTATAAATACAATCACAAACTGATTGTGTAATGACTAGAATATCTTGTTCATCAGTGCCATGAATGTTGCAGGAGCATTAGTTAACCCAAATTGCATAACTAAAAACTCATAATGGCCATACTAGGTTTTAAAAACAATCTTTGGAATATCTTCCTGTGCTATCTTTAATTGATGATACCTGGATCTTAAGTCAATTTTTAAAAATATTTTAGCACCTTGCAACTGATCAAGTAGATCATCTATTCGTGGTAACGGATATTTATTTTTAATTGTTCCATGATTAAATTTTTTATAGTCTGTACATAACCTAAGTGTTCCATCTTTTTTTTAACAAATAACACAGGTGCTTACCATGGTGAAACACTAGGTCAAATGAAACCTTTATCAAGTAAGTCTTCTAATTTTTTCCTTAATTCTTATAATTCAGATGGTGCCATTCGGTTCAGTGGTCCAGATATGGATGTCATACCAGGAATTAGCTCAATAGTAAATTCTATTTCTCTATCAGGAGGTAATCGTGCGAGATCTTTTGGAAGCACATCTGTGTATTATTCTACTATTGGTATTCCTATAACATTTTTATATGTTGTTGTTCTATCAACTACGTGTGCCAAATAAGCTTCACATTCATTTTGAATTATTTTAAAAGGCTTGAATAGCTAATATTAAACAACTAGGCACAATCTTTATTTCTCCACAAAATATTACTTTATTCTATTATGTTGAATAGCTAACCATTCCTTACCTAATGTAAGATCAAAATCTTTCAAGCCTAACAGAGTTAGATTGCCTATCAATTCTATATTTTGAATCTTAATTTTACAGTCTCTATATATCGTATATACCCACATCATCTCGCGTAAAGGAGTATGGACTCCTATGATTAAGGTCAATGTTTTTGGCTTTACCTTTATTGCGTGTACTATTCTGGGTGTTATGAATGAATGAGTATATCCTTAATCTCACAATACGTAAGCAGTAGAAACAAAAAAATATAGCTCACTAGTGATAACTTTATGAGCATCACCTACCTCCTATCTAGACATAGTAAGCACCCTAGCCTGTCCTTGAGTACCTGAGGCTCCTCTGCCTCTGCTAAAAGCTGATCCTGTTATACCTCTACCCTTACCTCAATAAGGATAATGTTAAAAAAATAATTGATAAGATAATTATTTTGTGCTGTTATGGATTATCTACTTGTTGCATCAATTTACATATGGAATTAAATGTGTTGTTACTGATAGGCTATGTGATTATTGATGATACATGTTTTGGTGTATGTTATGTGATTATGTTGGAAAGATCTTTATGTGAATTGATTGCTTATGAAGTAATATATTTGGAGATTGAAATAACATGGCTAGAGGTCATGTGTAACTGAAAAATGAAAATGTGAGAATATGGTTACAAATGCAACTTTCTTGCATACATGGTTCATATGACATCGAGTTTCATTATATGTTACTAAAATATTGAGGGGTAAATTTGAGAAATTACAGTACCAAGGGTTACACTTGAATATTTTGTGGTAGTAATGGGTACACATCAATGCATTAAGGGATTCATTTATGCAATTGTTTAGCATCAAAAGTTACATAAGATAAAAATAATATCAAAGAGTGCACGTATTTACGATATGACATCAAACGATGCATGATTGGGAATTTATGAGAACAGAGGGTACACAAATTATAAATGGTACAGAAGGATACATTTGTTAATAACATGACATCAAGGGATGCATGAGAATAAAATCATTAGTAATAACGGGTACATACATTAAAATGGTACCAAATGGTACACTTGCTAATTTTGTGCATTGAGAGATGCATGTGTAAAAAATTAATTAGTACCCAAGGGTACATAAAGTATGTATATACATGAGTATCGAAGGGTACAAGCATTTAAAATGAGCATTAAGGGATGAATGTAGCTATATTGTGTAGCAAGGGGTACGTATGACTTTTGACATACAGGGATGCAAAGATACAAACATTGACACATCCTAACTCTATATGACGGTAATCATTCGAAAGTGTACGCAGTTAAGTAATATAGGAGAGTAAGAAACTCGACCAAAGTTATTATACCCAAGGGAAATTGAACTAATTATCATGCATATCGTCATTGCTTATTAGAATGTCCAATTAATTGAAGGTTGATTTTAATTTTAAAACTAACTAACTATAATTAAATGGGACTAATTCTAAAATTGCGTAAAAAGTAAAAGTGATCAACTCAAAGCATATAAAAACAACTAAATTGCAACAAACATAAATGAACTGTAAATTTGCATTGCATTAAAACTTAAATGTGTATTTAAAGTGTTAAAACAAGCTCAAAATGTAACAACACTTGATCTAAAGAAAGCAATGCAAAATGTAAACGAGCGCTTCTAAAACCATCTGAGAGTGGAAACCCATAAAATAGCCTAAAAGAAAATGTAAATGACATTAGGAATTGATCAAAATACTAAAACAAAGGCAGAAAAGCAAATGAGATTTGACTGTAAAAGTAAATATGTGCTTGAATCATAAATCTAAACTAAGAAGGAACATGGAAGTGTAAAGGAATAAAAAATTAAACCTTAAATGTAAGAATCTAAGCCCCAATGGCTTCCAAAACTATTGCTATGGCCGTATAACCTCGGGCTCCCTTACAAATGAAACCTTTGATTGATTTTATCACAAAAACAACTTTTTGATTGATCGACACGGTCGTGCTGACATTGGCACTTGTCGTGCACCGTGTTTTTAACCAAATGGAATGATGTCAACACGTGTAAAGCACGATTCGTGCCAAATTCAATTCAGTATGATGGTTGTGCCATTTCTCATCCACATTGTTCAGCACAGCTTGAGCTCCTTATAGATGGGCCATGTGTGGATCATGGGCCTGAATAATGACTAGCACAATCCGACTAGAAGTAGTCTATCAATCACACTCAATTCTAAATCATCCAATTTAAAATGAAAATTGGTAAAAGAAATTTGTTTCTACAAATAAATCTATCAAGATTGCATTTGTAATTATTCCATCATGATAAATCAACTCTGGTTAATTTATTAGATTGAAAACATGATGTCTCCCCTACACTTCTTTCAAACATTGTCCTCAATGTTTGATATAAGGTCGGATGAAAGAAAAATGAATCAAGTGTGCGCAAAATATAAAGTGAAGACAGAATAATCAAGAAGATAAAAGAAAAAGAAATGGAGAAAGAAGGGAAAAAAAATGCCACATAGAGAAGTCGATAATCAAAGAAGTCGTTCCTATAAAAGAGATTAAGGGGTAACAAAAGTGAATATATTTGTGCAAAAAGTGCAAAAATAAAATCAAATAAAGAAAAGAGAATGTAAAACAAAATGTGAATATGAAAAGAAAATATGTTCAAAAGGAAAGGAAAGGAATAGGAGAAAATTTGCAGTTGTAAGTGGTAGATCAAGGCGCATCGAATGTGAATATACGCTATGATTTGCACTAGCATGAGCTGGGTTAGAGCTAGCATGAGTCATGGTGATAGGTCAACATGAGGCGTGCTGACCAGTACGGGTCGTGTTGATTTAAACCAAAACGTCCATCGTGCTAATGGTATGAGCCTCGTGGTGAGAACCTGCAATTCACAGAATAAGTCAGTGGTGCAGTATGACCATCATGTTGGAGAAATAGGTCGTGTTATATAGAGAAAATCACAAACAACACCTATTCAATACATATAACTTGCTAAAAGTCAACAAAAACTCAAGAAATCTGTCATAAAGAGCAAACATGCAACCGTAATAACTCAGCCAACAATAATAAAACCCCAATAGCTAATCAAACATGATAATAGATAATATGGTAAATGTAAAGAGTATAACAATCAGAGTATACATATCACCATACAAGTATCAAAATAAGCATACAAGTCTAAAAAGTAAAATCCTACAACAAATACCTGATCATAAACTCTAAGGAGGAAACTAGGGATGGCCATCAGGAAAATACTAAGGCAGAGGATACTGGAAATCGAGCGGCTTATTGTAAGGAGTGACTGCCAAAGTTAAAGCAGGAGACTAAATCGATTCTGGCATTAGAGAGTGCGACAATAGAGAAATGGCAGATGTTTAAGGTGCAAATGTCGAAGGTTCAGCTGCTGTTAGCGTGGAAGTGTGATGACATTGCTCATATATGGCACCAACATCTATTGCTTCTAAAGGACAAAAGCTCAAAAACTTTCCGAAGAATGAAGACTAGCCATGATAGAGTGCAAAAAGCTAGTAGTCTCTTAATGGTACACTTGAAATTGATCAACTTTGTATGCATGTGCTTGCCTCTGCTCCTTATAATAGGCCAGCCGTTGGTCTACTACTTGTCACTATATCTGCTCAATCAGATCATATCAGTGAAACTGAGAAAGCTACTCATCGACTACCTCCTACTGCTGCGTCTCTATAGTACCATACTGTGATCTAATCTTTAAAAACTTATGATCAACCTCCTGCTCTTTTTGGATGGCAGTCTTAATGTACAGGTGTGCATTCCAACTATTGCGATACACCGTCACCCACTCCTCAGGGTCCGGGAAAATCTATCAAAAGTCGATAAGGAAGGTTGAGGATGAGAATAGGAATGACGCTCCTGCTATAGTGGTCCAGTAAAAGAATGTCCCTCTGAGTAAGAGGAGCAACGAGGTAGTGGACTCTGCGGTATGGAGGGTGGCTCTTTAGCTTGGACTGTAGGAGAAGGTGATTGAGGCAGCTGCTGAATGGCATATTAAAAACCAATCAGTCATGTTACTCATTGATCTTGGTACACCAAATTCATATTCTCATACAAGCACAAATCCATACCCGAGATCCATCCTAATAGCCTGACCGACTCATGGTGCAAGTACTCAATGCCAACTCAGTGGCAATCCGAGCAACAAAATAGGCTCTCATAATTGCTACAACTTGTTTGTTGCATTTTTTATACATGTGGTCAAGAAATAGGTGTTCCACATCGATGGGTTGGTCATGTAAACATGCATACATATAGTGTAAGTATCGTATACCTACAATACCATCCCATCGATCGTCGAGAACATCGATCGAGTAAGCCACCTGTGTATGATTCGCAATAGACGATTCCTATACTTGCAAACTTTTGACACACTTGGATTATACTGGCCACCATCTTGCCATGTGAGCTCTCGACAAAATACTGCATCACCCATACGGTACAGATCAATTACAATGCGCTCCCTCGAGGAATTCTCTACATTATCTCTCTAATCTCCAAAAAGACCACCTATGCCACTCAATAGCCTGTCTAAATTGTAAAGATCTCCCTAGAAAATCTACACTCAAAGTCGTGAAAAAATCCAAAAATAATTCCTTACATAAAACCAATTGATCATCCATCTTGACATATTCAACCAATCCTCCTCTAAAGAATGGGTGCTCATTGTGTACTTGTTAGCATTTTTGGAAGGAAGAGGCTACCATTAAGATGAAAATCTGATGATATGTAAAGAAAAAACATGTTTGTAGGGCATGTTGAGGTTGTGTTTGGGGTTAGACATACTGCTAGAAGACAAATCGTGCCAATTTTGGGAGTTGTTAGGAGTTTGGAAATGTTTTTAAGTGGAAGCAAAGGGCTCCCATCTAGGTTAAGATTACGACGTGGTGCTCATAAAAAGCACAGGTTGTGCTCCTAATAATGTTATCACAATCTTGTGAGCTCAAAACAACAGATGTGCTGAGGCACCATGCTATAGATTTTCAATGCAAAACTGCATCTGAAACCTGCAAGAAAATTGCAACGTCTAATAATTGTAAAGAGGTAACCTTATAGTTAACATCTCCTTCTAAGTAAGGCTTGAGACATTTCCCATTCACCATGAATTATGAATTGGCAAAATTAAAAAGCTCGTAAGCCCTAAATGAGGTTACTCTCGTAACAGTGAAAGGTCCCGATCAATGTGATTTATTCCGAGGGTGAAAGCAGATGCGAGAATTATAAAGAAAAACTTGATTGCCCACTGAGAATTCACAGTGCAGTATCTTAGTATCATTGAGGAGTTTCGTCTTTTCTTTATATAAGCGCGAGCTCTTACAAGCATGAAAACAAAACTCATCCAACTATGTTAACTACTGTTTCTTATTTGCTCTGGTACTTGCTAAATCCAAGTTAAGGAACTTGAGTGCCCAAAGGGCTCTATGCTCAACCTCCATTGGAAGAGGACAAGCTTTGCCATAAACCAATCGAAAAAAAAGACATGCCAATTGGCATTTTAAAAGCAGTCCTATATGCCCAAAATGCCTCGTCTAAACTCAATGACCAATCTTTCTGTGAACTATTCATTGTTTTCTTCAGAATATGCTCGAGCTCGCGATTCGATATTTTCTCTAGCCTATTAGTTTGAGGATGATAAGCTAGCCCCATTTTCTGTTTGACTCTATATTTTGCGAGCAGCTTCTAAATTGGTCAATCGAAAAGTGGATGCCTCTGTCACTAATGACAACTCGTGGAGTTTCAAATCGTGTAAAAATTTTTTTAATGAACAGAACTACAACACAAGCATCATTGGTAGGCGAAGGGATAACCTCTACCTATTTGGATACATAGTCAACGCATACCAAAATGTACTTATTA
Source organism: Breynia disticha f. nivosa (assembly GCA_948193385.1). Taxonomy (NCBI): domain Eukaryota; kingdom Viridiplantae; phylum Streptophyta; class Magnoliopsida; order Malpighiales; family Phyllanthaceae; genus Breynia; species Breynia disticha. The sequence goes on from CANYCX010806661.1 coordinate 8,020, forward strand.
TCATAAGAAGAGGGAAAAGGACACATAAAGTCTATCTACCAAACATAAAAAATCTCACAACAGGCATACTAGATAAAGGAAACTAATGCTTAGTAGAAATATTACTAGTCCTCTGGCACTTATCACACCTAAAAACAAAGGCTTAAACATCTATACAAAGTTTAGGCCAACAAAATCCACTTTGCAACACTTTCATAGCTGTCCAATTTTCCCTGAAATGTCCACCGGTATGTAAACTATGACAGTGCAGCAAAATATCGTCCTACTCGTCCTCAGCTACGTAATATTGAACTACCTGGTCTGCACACACCTTAAAACGATGAGGGTTATCCTAAAAGCGATTTGTCAGTACTTTAAAGTACTTCTTCTTTTGAAAATATATCATCTCTTTTGGGATAATACCTCCTTCAAGTAATTGGCATAGTCGGCATACCAAGGTAAGTTTGCTATCACAACATACAACTACTCCCCTAGAAAGTAATCAACATCATCGTCCAGCTTTCTCCCACACATAGTACTCTCCATCCGAGATAAATGGTCCATAGCCAGGTTATCCACTCCTATTTTATAGTTAATTTCAAGGTCAAACTCTTACATCATCTTCTCTAGTGAATAAATAGCTGATTGAGCCATGATCAGTGAATACAACCACTATAGAGAGAAGAAAGTATGGTCAAATTTTTGACAATGCAGCTACAACTGCTAACATCTACTTATCTATTGTGGTGTAATTCTTTTAAGCTTGATTAAGATTCTGACTAGCATAATAAATTGGTCTAAAATGGCAATCACGTCTCTATCCCAAGATCAAACCTATAACATAGTCACCCGTACCTGTCATCAACTCAAAAGGGAGACTCTAATCCAGTGCAATCAAGATAGGTGCTATTAACAGCTTACTTAACAACAGAGTGAACATACTAAGGCACCGATCATCAAACTCAAAAGGAATGTCCTTTTAAAGTAACGAGGTCAGCAGTTGAGCAATTTTTTAGAAGTCTTTGATGAACTACCTATAAAATCCCACATGACACAGAAAACTCCGAACATCCATAACACTCAACGGTGGAGGTAATTTCTCAATGACTTTAACTTTAGCTTGGTCTACCTTTTTCCCTTTACTCAAGATCTTGTGCCCTAACACTATTCCCTCTTGTACCATAAAATGGCACTTCTCCGAATTTAACTCTAGATTCATCCCCTTACACTGTTGGAACACTTTTTTAAGATTATCCAAACAATGATCAAAAGCTCCAGTAGGGAAGTTGAGATCACTAGAGATTCTAGAGTTGAAGTAGGAGAAGATTATGATGGATTTTATGGTAGGATTGCCAAAAACCTTTAGACAACATGACAAAGTTTGGGTGATAGTGGACCGACTCACCATGTCGGCACACTTTTTAGCAGTTCGACAAGATGATACTTTGGACAAGCTTGTGAGCTTGTATGTGGCAGATATTGTGAGACTTCACGGGGTTGCTATGTCGATCGTGTTAGATCGTAATTTGAGGTTCACTTTGAGATTCTGGAGGAGCTTACAGGATGTTATGGCCACCAAACTGTGGTTAAGCAGTGCATTTCATCCTCGAATCGACAGATAATTCGAGAGGACTATCTAGACAGTCGAGGATATGATAAGAGCGTGTGCACTTGAGTTTGGACATAACTGGGATGACCATTTGGTATTGATTGAGTTTTCTTATAATAACAGTTCCTACTCAAGTATTGGGATGGCACCATATGAGACCTTTTATAGGAGGTGATTCTAGAGTCCAGCTTATTGGGATGTAGAGAGTTTGTGATAGATTTAAGGATAAGAACTCGTATAGTAAATTTTGGATAAAGTGAATGTTGTTAAGAGGTGCATGTAGGCCCTTAGGCTCGACAAAAGAACTACTTCGACCGACATCATCAGAAGGTAGTGTTCGAGGTTGGAGAGAAGGTATTTCTCTGAGTTTCACCATAGAGAGGTGTGATTCAATTCAACCAAAAAGGGATATTGAGTTCGAGATATGTGGGACCATATGAGATCATTGAAAAGGTAGGAACACTTGCCTATCGACTTCAGTTACAAACAGAGTTGTCCCGACTCCATAACTTGTTCCATGTGTCGATGTTGAGGAGGCATCGATCCGACGCGAGTCACGTGCTTAGAGAGCCAGAATTGGAGATCGTAGATCATATTATTTATGAGGAGGAGTCAGTGGAGATTCTGGACCTACAGGTTTGACAGCTGCAAAATTAAGACATTTCGATGATTAAGGTGAAGGGGAGTTTCCATTCACTTAAAAATGCTACCTGTGGGGTGGAAAACGATATGCGGGAGAAGTATCTGCATCTCTTTCTAGAAGCTCCATAACTTGAGGTACATATTAGCACTTGTAATTGTGATTAGATGAGTGTTTAAGAACCTAGATTGTAAAATTTTGAGGACAAAATTTCCTAAAGGATAGCTGTAATGTCCCAAAAAAATATAACTTAAATTAGCAAAAAATATGAAAATTAGTAGCAGAGAATGGCCTGTGAAACGACCTGACCAGACTGTTTCCTAAACTGTTTCAACAGCTCGCAAAAAGTTAATTTTACGCTGAATAAAGGCAAAACGGTTAAGAAAACGGTTTAAGTAAATCATTCAGCACACAATTGGACCTGATGGGTTCTTAAAATTAGGAGCGTATTTATGAGAGGAAAGAGAGAAGGGCCATTTATTAATCTTAGATGTAACCCACATATAGAACCTCGTCTCAAACCTTTAAGAAACACTTCAAGGATCCTTCTAAATAGTAATCTTTCCTCCTCACCCTTAGATCTCCATAATCACATATCGAAGCATCCATTTGGACGAACTCTATATTTGAGGTGACTTGGAGAAAGGTAAATCTCTAATCCTAAGGTAATATTTATGAGAAATGGAGTGAGGTTGTGTGGTTTAAATGGTTTTTTGGGGATTTCTAAATGTGTGAATTTTTAACATAAACTAAGAAGATTGAGGAAAGATTGGGAAGTTTAGGGTTTAGGGTAAATTGGGGATTTTGTGTAATAAAGGTACAAATAAAGAAAATGAGTAGGAAATGTTGTGAATAATGTGAAATGTGATTGATTTGTGCAGGAGGTGATAATTGGAACCCGAGTCAGAGCTGAGCGATGAGTCAACTTCACGAATTTTGAGGCAAGTGCATCGAAACAAACTTATCTTGGTAAGTCTTGCATTTGTATGGTTAAGTATATCCGATTGATTGTGAAATGTTAAAATGTTAGCTTAATGTGTCTTATAATGAACTTGATGCTTGATATGATTTTAATTGATGAAATTGGGTTAGTTTGAGGAAAATGATATTAATGTCATTGAGCTATAGAATTGTGTGAAAGGAACCTAAATGCAAAAGGGAAATGTGTTTGATGAGTGTGTTGTGATGTGTTGTTGTTTCTTGGGTTGATTGTGGATATTGGTTTGCTGTTTATTTGTGTTTGGAAATTAATGATTGGATAAGATAAGATTTATATGAGATGTTTGAAGGAGTGATGTGTGTGGGTAAGTTGGAATTTGTGTTTTGATGATATCGATATGTGGATGATTGTATGAAAATATGTAAAGGATGAAATTACTAGTGTTGTGTGTTTTAAGGAAAAATGTTAAATGTTCATAAGTTGTGCTGTTGTGATTTGATGATGGATTTGGAAATGCTTTCATTTCATTTATTCATGTCATATGGACATAACATGAGCATTGGAACATGCTCATGAAAGGGGATTTGCCACAAGAGCAAAAGCTCTAATTTATGAGGGGATTTGTCACTAGAGCAAAATCGCAAAATTTAAGGGGATTTGCCACTAGAGCGAAAGCTCAAAATTTAAGGGGATTTTCCAATAAATGAGAGCGAGATCTCTCATATGAAAGAAAGACCGCAGGGCATGAATTTGTATAATTTTCATTAGCATTCATGGATGCATACATACATACATACATTGCATTGTGCATTTATGAGCATAAAAATGGAATGAGTGTAACTCTAAGGTTGTAAGTTGTGTTGAGTGATTTGATGGAGTTGTTATAACTTAAATTATGGATTGTTGATTGTTGTAGGAATTAATTGATGAAACTTCAAAGGAATGTTATGAGATTAAGGTTTTAATATTGTGTTTAAGGGTGTGGTTTGATTTTGTATGACGTGCTTATGTGTTGAGGTTGTTTTATATGAAGTGGTGTATGCTAAGTTTGTTGTTTTCTAGGCACAATAGGTCGAAATGGGTTGGGAAACAAGCTAAGCAAACTGTTTCTTAAGCCATTTCACTTCCAAGGAATCCCAGTGAGCTGAGAACGATCTCTGGGATGCGTTACATAAACTATTCTATAAACTGTCCTGCTTTGAAGGAATGTCACTAGGGTCAAAATGGGTGTGGGAATGATTTGGTGTAAACTATTTCCCAAACCGTTTCACTTCTAGGGAATTTCAGGAAAGGAAAATGAGCTCACAAACAGTTTACCTAAACCGTTTCCCAGACCGCTTCCACCAATAGAACAATGATGAACAAAATACTTTAAGGATAGAAATGAAAAGAATAATTGACTTAATACTTGGAGGTTAGGAATAATTGAGAATGATGATTCCTTACAATGGATAATGTGCTAAAGCTTATTGAAGTATATAATGATTAGGATGATTCCTATATCATTAGTATATAAAGCACCTAAAATGCTTTACGAACGAGTACTTATGCACTAAGTACCTTGGTAAGTGTTGTAGGTGTATTTACTAGGTAATTAATTACTCACGTGCATGTGTGTTTGTAGTGATTGTGTAGAGCGACAATAGACTGTGGTTGGGATTTCTTTTAGTGGTGCTCGGGAGGTGATACTTGATCTTTAGGTTGGCTTTTTAGCTTATTTTGGGGTTTTGTTTATACCTTCTTTTGTATATCTATACGAACTATAGTATAGAAAATGATTTATATACCATGGTTTGTAGTCATTGATCTTACATCTGCTTTATTTTTCATATTTTATATATGACTGAAAAATGGTCAAATTATTAAAATGAAGCATATTTGTATTTCCTTTCCTCTTGCTTATTTAACTGTTTTGAAAAAAATTATTGTCAAAATTGTATAAATTATTAAAAAACGAGTTTCTGTATTTTTGGCACAATAATATGGGACACTATTCATGTGTTCTCTATATTCTCTAGAGGATAGGTAACCTTTCTTAGATAGAATGATCCCTTACTGTAAGAGCAACAATCCCTTCTTAGAATGATCTCGACTAAACTACCTTAGTATCTTATCTATGCATTTTTCTTGATTTAGTCCCAAGAGACATCTTTATAGATCCTTATGACAAGTATAACCTCAACTTCTCCTAAGTCTCTCATTGAGAAACACGAATTCAACAATTATTTAACCTTTTCCAATGCTGAAATGTTATTTCCAATTAGCAGGATGTCATCGACATATAACACAAGGAACACTACTCTCCTCCCATAGAACTTATGATATACACAAGGCTCATCATCATTTATGGTGAATCCAAACTCCGTATTGGATTCATCAAAACAAAGAATCCAACACTTTGATGTCTTCTTAGGTTTAAAAAATCCCTATTGTTGTTTTATGTTAACATCCTCAAAGAGGTTTCCATTCAAAAAAGCTTTCTTGACATTCATTTGCCATATCTCATAATCTATATATACAAGTATGGAAAATAAAATCTCAATGAATTTAAGAATAAATACTAGTGAAAATATTTCATCATAATCAATACCATGAACTTGTTTTAACATTTCACGACTAGTCTATCTTTGAAGATTCCCCTACCTTCTCTTTCAAGATCTATTTGCTTTCAATTACCTTAGCACCTTTAGGTGGATCAATGAAGTCCGAAACTTGATTATCATAAATTGATTGCATTTTGAATTTTATGGCCTCTTTCCATTTTTTCCTAATTAGGACTGTCAATGGCCTTTTGGTAAGAAGCAAGTTCATCATGATCAATGATCATATTATTCTATTCGCCAGTTGCAATGACCATATACCTTTCAGTTGCTTGTAACATTCCCATCTTAAAACCTTACTGTTAAGAAAGATAAGATATGATTAGGATAATTAATGAAATTAACAAAGAAAAGAGGTAAAATATAAGTTAAATAGGCATGTTATGGATAAGTTAAGAATTATATGAATTAAGGATTCGACAGAATGGAGTTTGGATGTGAAATCGGTGAGGAAACGACTGAAGAACACACAGGGCGTGCTGACTGGAAAACAGCACGATCATGCTCGAAAATTAACATGAATGTGCTCATAATGATGGGCACGGTCGTGCTAAGGTTGGCACGGGGCATGCTGATGTGCTGAGCGTCCTAAAATGCTAAAAACTGATTGACACGTAGAAAAATGATGTTGGCATGGGGTGTGCTGAGCATGGCACAGTCGTGGTGAGCTAATTTAGCATATATACCCTTCATTTTGACTTGAAACATTCACAGAAGCAGAAAGAAAGCAAAGGAAAATCGATAGAGTTCTATGAAGGAGAGGAATTGAGTAAAGGATTCAAAAAATAGGTATTATATATATAATTGATCATAGAATTGAGTATATAATTATCTGTTATATTTAGAATAGAAAAATTAAAGCTAACAGTAAGTATTTATGAAGTTTCATTCATAAGTGTTGTAACATCCCAGAATTTAAATGATGGAATTGTTGAATAACAATAGATAATACATATTTAAAATGATGAGTTATATTTTTAGGTTCTGATCCAGATAAACACAAATGAACACATTTGAACATGACCATAATCAGAAAAGAACACATATGAACATATATGAACATGGTAGTAAAGTACACGTTGTGGAGGTCAAACTGCGTGCAGTCAGCACTACCACGTGTACTTTGATTCCCACCATGTGTAGTGAGTTGTTTGATTGAAAAATGAATAAAACAAACACTCGAGAACTCCACAGAAACCTCATTATACCTAAATTTCTTCCTAGAGCAAAAGAAGGTCGAGAAAGCTGAGAAAAAGGGAGTTTTTAGCAAGAAAAGTGATTTTGATCCTTGATTGCTTGCAATACTCATCCTAAGCTGATTAAGGTAAGATGGTATAAGGATTCATGGTTTACTTAAGGTTTATGGTTTGGAATTTGCTGATTTGAATGAAGTTTTGGTTGCTGGAATTATGAATAATTATGTAGAGAAATGGAATTTGATGTTAAGGATATGATAGGATGATTTTGGGAAACAAGGATGCATAAAGAAGAGTGAAAAACAAAGGCTGACAAATGGTTTAGTTTAGGGTTATTGCTAGAAATTGTAAAACATAGAAAATATATGTATTTGATGAATAAATGTTGGAACTATATGTTATTGAATGATTTAGAACTTGAATGAAACCATAGAATGAGTTTTGGAAGAAGAAGATGGAGTTTGGTATGGTTAAGTTATAAGAAAAGGATGAAAATGGGTGACTTAAAGTTGATATATGAGTGTTTTGATTCTTTTAAGTTAGAAATGAATATGGAAATTCTTAGTTTCTTGTATGCTATTATTTACATACACGAGGATTTTGACGCTGTTGGAGTAGCTTTTGAGCTGTGTTTGCTTATTGATTTTGCTTTGTTTAGAGGTAAGTGTTCTTACGCTTACATATTGGTTCATACTTTGTTTTAGGCTGATTCTATTTAAGTAGGAAAATGCCTATAATGCTACGCTGAGTTTGCTAGGTTTTTAGATGAATAATAATGAATGTGATTGTTTGATCTATGTTGGTTTATGATTGATATGGAATGGAATGAATGTATTGATGGATATATATGTCTTAAATTGACATATGGTTGATTGGTCCTTTATTATGGATGATTCTTGATAGATTGATACAAAGTTTTATTATTGATTATAAGCTTTGAAAAGCTTAATATATATATGCTATGTTCTTAGGGACATTACAATGATTTTACTATACTTTACGATTGATTTTGCATGTTAATTTACTTGCCTTATTGTTCAATTTATGGACTATGTTTGATTGGATTCATATGCTCTTATGTTATATTGACTTTAGGTTGATATGTGATTGGTTAAACATGCTCTTTTGAAATTTAATATCTTGTTTAATATTCATACGAGCTTGAGATCATTACGAAAGAATATGTGTGACCCCAAATTCTACTACTACTCAATTTATATTTATCTCTCAAATGGTATTTGAACTCATAAATCAAAGGTTTTGAAATAATAATTTAAAAATAAAATAAAGGGGTATAATAGAAATCATTTATGCATGTTCAATTGACAACTCAATTATAAAAGTTTGGCAAGGAAAGAAATAAAATAAAACCCAAGTTCAATACAACCCATCAAAAATAAGCATAGATGCATTTACAATGTTCAATGCATATGCATGACATTAGTTTCAGTTAAATCCTTAGTGCATGGACCACCTTAGTTCTTCGGTCCTTCTGGTAGCAAGATCACTATCCCACCTCCGTTGTATCTGTAACATTCTAGATATTTTTCGTCATTAAATGACGATAAATAAATGTTTAAACATCAATATATAAAGTTATATGAAAGGTTGATATAAGGTTGACACGAAATAAATGAAGAAAATTGGAGAAGTGTTGGAAAAGGGAAGTATGCACAGTGTACAGTAAACTAAAATCAGGGCACAGCTGATAAAGTTGTAGAGAAAAACCTAAAATCTTTGTAGAGAAAAAT
>CANYCX010806979.1:0-16235 GCA_948193385.1 Breynia disticha f. nivosa
CTCTCCAATTTATCCCACAAAACTTTAGGAGATGTCTCCTTCAACACAGTAATTTTAATTTGGGGAGCTAGTGCTAACCTGATAGTACTGACAGCTCTCTTCTGAATTGTATTCCAATCCCCATCCTTCATACTGCTAGGCTTCTCCTCTAATAGAGCTATATCAAAACCCTGTTGCACCAAATAATCTTGAATCGTGCTCTGCCATAGCGCGAAGTTGTCTTTTCCATCAAATAATGGAATCTCATACCTCAATGTTGTCGAAGACGACATTCTTCTATTCCTTCTCTATTCTCCTCCCTTGAACCGAACCTCGGGCTCTGATATCACTTGTTAGGACCCAAACCAAACAAGAACACCCACAATAATAAAAATAGAGAAAGAAAGAATAAAAAAACACAAAGAATTTTTAACGTGATTCGGTTTCTCAACAATAAACCTACTCCACGACCTCAACTAAATAAAAGTTACAATTTTTGGAACGGACAAAAATTGTGAAAAACCCGCATAATGTTACAGTTTTTGAACGGACAAAACTAGTAAAAACCCTCTCACTCTCACAAAAGACCAAAGCCCAATTACAACTCTTTAATGAACTAGACTTGGTTTTTGTGATGCCCAACTACTAAGACTTAAAACCTATTTATAAGGGGAGAACCCCTTTACACTTTCACTTCTAATAGATGTGGGATATTGAATACTGCTCTTACTCAAGCTCTCACTCTTACTCAAACTAGAATTTGAATAGTTAACCCAATAAATTGTTGATTGCTAATATTAGACGGTAAATTGATGGATGTTAACACATTTTGAGGTAACGTGGTTGCTAAGCCAACAACTACGTGGTCTCTGTTATTTTAGGTATATAAAAATGATTCAATATTGATAATAAAAATATTTTACATATAAAAATCAACAAATACTAAACTACGAATGATAGTATGGCCAGAATAGAGGTGAATGACAGGATGTACAAGGAAAATTTGGAGTCAGTTAGGCTGCCATCGTAAACTCCTCAGTCTGACATTTCATCCGATGAGTTCTTTCGCATATCGACTATCCTTTTTTTTCTGATAGCTATGCACACACCTTCTTCATATGCTAACTTACAGTATCATATTGCCATTCGATTGAGCAAAATTTACATAAATCGCTATGCGAACCAGGACCAGAGCATATCCAAGTGGGCATAGAACATTGCCAGGAATGCTATAATATTGATTTTAGAACACTTATTAGTAGGTCTCGACATGAAGACGACCTGTAGCGTTATATTGAGAATTTGTATATCACTAATTGTACACAACTAATAATTTATTGTTTTATACATTTATTATATTATCAATAATTATTTATTTCAAATATATATATATTAAAAGATAGAATTAAATAGTAATTGATATAATTACTTTTAAATTTTTAAATGTCTATTTTATAATTTATCAAATGTATCGACAAGTTGATTCTAAATATATATTTATATGATTTTTTATTTTTCAGTCATTTGTATTATTATCAAAATTATTTTGTAATCTTTAATTATTATTATCATCATTATTATTTAATCATTAAATGAACAAAAATTTTATTTAAATAATGATAACTTATATTCCACACATTACACATTTAAAACGTCACTTTTCAAAACAAAAATATCATAAGTAGGGAACTAATTTTAAGATCACCTTAATTTAAGAATTTCATCTAAAATCAACATAATTAGAAAATTTTTTCCCTCTCTTTCACTTTGGTAAAGGGCTCTTTTATTCAGGGGTAGATTTCATATATACTTTATTTTATTCTTTATTTGTAAACTAGTCAAAATTAATTTTTTTTTACTTCTATTTATTAAATTATAAATATATTTCAGAGTATGTAAAGTTCATATACAATTTACATAAAGTTGATATTTAGTTTAAAAAGATAAAAAATTTATATAAAATTTAATCATTAGAAAATTTATAAAAAACATGACATCTTAGTATATATCATGTTAAAAATTTATATTAAGTTTAAATACATGAAAAATAGATATAAATTTATACATAAAAATATTAAATTTCATTTAAAAAGTTTATATAAATTTTATATGAAGTTTATGTTAAACTTATGCCTACAAAAAAAAATCATTACATAAAAAATACAATCATAAAAATAAAAATTATTGTTCTGTAAAAAATTTTAAAATAACTATATTTTTACAAGTAAAGAATAAAAAAACATATTATTATGTAAACTACTATGTTTTGAGTTTGAAATGATAGGAATGTCAATGTATATTTGTTCATTTTTGTTTATGCCAGATTCTAGTTCACAATTATATAAATTTCAGATTTCATGTTTTAAAATGCAAAAATCTCACTTTTGTTCTCTTGAAATATGAACAATAATGAACAACTATGAACATTAAACATATGTATAAACATACCCTGACATTTTTATAATTATAAAGTCAAAATCGGACATTTACATATTTTCAAAACTTGACCTGACATAAACAGAAATGAACAAATATATCATGATATTTCTATCATTCCAAACACAAAATTATTCATTCATGTAATTTTTCCAAAAAAAAAAAATCCTATACTCAGGTAACTATGGGGTATTCGGGTTGGCCTCATCTACTACTATTATGTTTCAAATTTGGAAGTCCATAGTTGTGGTCCTATCCTATAGCTTGGGCCTTGTGGATTACGTTTTTGTAAGTTCTTCATCAAACATAGATACAGTGATTTATGTTTCTGGAGTCGATATTTTCCAATGTCCAGACTCTTTATTGTGCTGGACTCAATATTCGTAATTCTTTGATTCGTTCCTACTAATATTCGGTAACATCAACTCAATAAAATTTCACTTCAGAGTTGGGTTTCATATCGAGGTAATATAGAAGTCAACGAAGAAATAAGTGATCTTGAGTTTCTATATATCTTGATGCAAAAAATACAGAGCGACAACTAAGAAGAAAAATGTGAACTTTAAAGGGATTTTAACATGTAAAAGTAACCGAGTGAAGTATTTGATCTTAATTTCAATTTTTTGTATGATAAAAGCACATTATGGTTCCATCCAACAAGTTAGAAAAGAAGTTGGATGCATGAAAAGAAATGTTAAAAAACTGTTTATTGAGATATGGATGATGACTGATGGATTAGTAGATAATAGAGAAATAAGATATAAAATGGATACATCAGATATTAATGTATAGTTTAGAGTTCAATTAATGTATAGTTTACATTTCAATTAATGTATAGTTTAGAGTTCAATTAATGTATCCTTTATATTTTAAGCAATTTGTTTGTCACAATTTTACTTTGGTGTTTCTTTACTTACCACATATTTATTTAATGCATATTTATTTAATGTACCTATACTTACAACACATGTACTTATCGAGCTTTTACTCACTGCACATTTACCTAAAGTCCTTATAGACCACACATTTCTACCCATATTCAGTGCACTTACCTTCCACTCACGATTTGATCACTATTGTCCCTCACTTCATTTCATACCATTTCCACCAAAAGTCTTGAAAATTTAGAAAACACCAAATTCACCGTTTGAAATAAAATTTTCTCGAAACCAAATATCCTCATAGTGCATCGTGCATTAGGGCAAAAACCGTGCACAAAAACATGTTTTAGAACTTAAAGAATTGACGATGTTATTCTTTTATCATCACCTTCAAGAATCAATGATAAAAAAATTCACTATTTGTACTGTGTTAGTCGTATTATGCTATTTTCTATCAAATATTATTATTGATAGCATAAAAGTTATAAAAATAAATTCATGCCATTTATGTCTTGTTTTAATCGTATACTCATAAGTTTTATTGTTGGGTCAAAAATTGTCATTTCTATCATATATCAAAGAGAAAATTAAAGCTCATTAATGTTTAATAATTCAGGCAAAAAAGACATAAATTGTAGCAATCCTAGCATTACATGAAGAGGAAATATCACAGTAAAGATGGATGGCTATGCTTAAGTTAGACATGTCTAAGGCGTATGACCGGGTGGAGTGGAAATTTGTGATTGCAATAATGGAGAGAATGAGGTTCTCTAATAAGTCGATTGATTTGGTGTGGAGGTGCATGTCCTCGGTGCGCTACTGGATTAGATTTGGGGTTGGTCTCTTGGGACCAGTGGTTCTAAAACGTGGACTTCGCCAAGGGGATTCTCTTTTCCCTTATCTATTTCTCTTTTGTGCTGAGGGCTTGTTTGGCCTGCTTAAGCTTACTAAAGAAGTGGTCATTTGAGTGGCTGTTGGATTGCGAGGCGGGCGCGTATGGTTTCACATCTCCTGTCTGTCGACGATTGTTTCTTTTACTTCGAGGCAAAAAAAATTTGAAAGTGGACGAGGTGAAGAAAATTCTAAAGGTATATGAAAGGGCTTTGGGGAAATGTGTGAATTTTGGAAAGTCATCTATTGCTTTTAGCTCTAGTGTTTCTAGGGAGACTAATCAGGAAATCAAAAACGCGTTAAGGGTGGGAGAGAGGAGTTGGGAGGAGCTCTACCTGGGTATGCCTATTGGGGTTGAAAGAAATAAGAAGGAGATGTTTAATTATATTAAGGAAAGATTGTAGAATAGGGTTAATGGATGGAACAAGAGGCTATTATCAATAGTAAAGGGGAGGTGCTTATTAAAGCGGTGGGACTTAGCATTCTGTCTTATCTCTTTAATGTATGCCTACTTTTGGGTGGCTTTTGTAGGGATTTGAAAAGGATATTGAATAGATTTTAGTGGTGTGTGGGTAAGGAAAAAAGGATCAAAATGGAAGAGGTGGGAGAGAATGAGCCATTAAAAATGGTTGGGTGGTTTGGGTTTCTAAAATTTACATGAGTTTAGAGTGGCTATGTTGGGGAAATAGGTTTGGCGTATAGTTGAGTTTCTGGGATCACTTATGGCTATGGTGTTAAAGGAGAAATACTTTAAGGAGGGCGATATTCTCTCTACAGAGGTAGGCTCTTGTCCGAGGTTTATTTGGATGAGTCTAGTGAGTGCAATTAGGCTTGTGAAGGAAGGAACTAGGAGGATTGGAAATGAAAAGAAGGTTAAGGTGTATGGAGATGTGTGGTTGTTGGATGAGGACTACTCACGGGTGTCGTATGTGTCGCTTGAGTCTAATGTGAACATGAGAGTTGAGGAGTTGTTTACGGAAGAAGCAGGAAGGAGGGATGAGGGATGTATCTATTCTATGTTTAATGATCCGGATTGTGGTAGGATCCTCAAACTTAAGCCTACAAAGGATGGGGGTGTTGATAAGTTGATGTGGGCTTATGAGAACAAAGGAATGTGATGAGATGACAAAAAATGTGGTGTATGAAAATCCCTTCGAAGGTGAAATTGTTTATGTGAAGCCTTATGAAGAATTATAATTTAGTTTTATCTAGATTGATGGATCGGGGGTGTGGGGGATTTTGACAGTGTGTCAGATTTGTGGTTGAGAAGTTGAGAATGTGCCTCATGTTATGTTTGAGTGTGATGTGGCAAAGGAATGTTGGTCTATGTTGGGGATTGATGAATTTTAGGGTATGTTGGGATGTAATGGTTTTGTGAACAAGCTGTTGAAGATTTAGGAATGCTGGCAGGTGAAAGATAGCTCGTTGGTTACGGCTTTGTTTTGGAGCTTATGGAATAATAGGAACGATTAGGTTTGGCGTGGGACATCCAAGTCACTTGTGAGAATTGTAAAGATGTGGAAGCACTTGGTTTTGGAGTGGATGGGTGCTTTTTCCATTCCAAGTTTGGTGACGGATCGTGGTGTGACAGGAAGATCACTGAGTATTGGGTGGAGCGCCCCCTTGGATGGGTGGCTGAAGATTAATACTGACGTGACCTTTTATGCTGCATCTGAGTCACTGTCCTGTGCAGGGTGGTTCGGAATAAGGAGGGTAGGTTGATGAGTTTTTTTCTTTAAATTACTAAATTGAATGCAAGATGTCTGCATGGCTAAATTATTATGTATCAAGGAAGCTCTTGGTTGGATAAAAGAATTCTATTGCTGACAGTTTGTTGCGGAGTCTGATGCGCTCTTGGTGGTTTCTGATCTTAATGGGGATGTTTGCAATAAATCTTACTTTGGAGAACATATTTGTAAATGTAAGAGGCTTGTACAACCATTTGAGAGGGTTCTTTTTAAGTATGTTTGTAGATCTGCGACTAGGGTGGCTATTGCCCGAACTTTCTATTGTATCTCGTTTCTAATGATTCTGAATGAAATTATTCTTGGATATTTCAAAAGAAAATGTCTATTTTTCTTGTCTTTCAAAGAGAAGACATAATTAATCTTGTGGAGTAAAGATTAGAGTCGAAACAACTAATCATATTAATTTAAAAATGTTCATGGGGTTGAATTGTGTAATGAATGCTTTGATGATCTATTACGTAGTTCCTTAAATTACCAATCTCAAGAGTCATCTCAAAAGTCAATTGTGTGTTTAAATTAGGAGAGAGCATGAGTCGGATCGGTTCAATTCTGACTTAGGAATTGAATTAATTCAGGTTGAATTGTGTAATGAATTAATCCAAGTTTTAGTTATTTGATTTGAGTCTTTCGGTATTTTGGGTCTTTGGCTTTTGAGTTAATTCAGGTTGGTTAGGGTTGGTTCTTCTAGTCTTTTGATTCGAAGAAAATAAGACAAATTTAATTAGGTTTGAGAATTTTTAAATATTTTATTTCATAAAATAAAATTCAATGTCATTTTTGTTAATATATTTCTTTTACATAAAATAAGATTGCTTAGAATATCTATTAAAATAATTTTTTGAATTAATACAAAAATTTTAAAGCATGAAGCGACATAATTAAAAATAGCTTAATAATTTTTAATATGAATAAAAATGTCAAAGTATCTCCTAATTCAACAATTTTTTTAATAACCATGAATTTTACTATTAGTATCTCCTGGTTTAACACTTTTTTTATAATATTTAGTGCAAGCCGAACTTTGACAAAAATATTACATGTTGAGAACAAATGATAAAAAGAAAAAGAGAAACAGGGGCTGCATGTTAGCTGTTGATAGCATGCAAAAAAAAAAGAAAGGAAGGAACGAGGGTTTCTTCATTGTTTGCAATTAAAATAAAGAGATGAATAAGAGATGGGTTCAAGAGTCAATTATCTGGATCAAGAGAAGAATAAATGAAGGTTGCGGTAGATGGCTCATGACATGTTAGAAAGAGTCCTGGCCCATTTTTATATTATCATTATTTATCTATATTTCATTCTTCTTTGTAGAAAAACACTAGTTACCATTATTGTACATTAGAATAATTTTGTCAGCCTATTTAAGGCTTCTTTAATCAATAAAAACCAAGAGAATTCAAAAAAAAATTCATCATGGTCTTAAAGCATATTATCCTCTTCTGCTTCTAATTTTCTAACTTCTCAAACTCTCTTGCTTCAATTAAAGTACTTATGTTCCTTTCCAGCAGTATGTCCAGGTCTTCATATGTAGCAGTAACTTCAAATCAAAATCAAAACAATCAAGTTAGAAATGTGAGGATGGAAGATCATCCTACCAATCCTTATTACTTGCATCCAAATGAAAATTCAGCATTGGTTCTGGTACCAAATTTGTTAACTGAAAGAAATTATCATACTTGGACAAGAGCTATGAGAATAGCCCTTTTGTCCAAAAATAAATTGATGTTCGTTGATGGCTCAATAACTCCTCCTGACTGAGGAGACCTTTTATATATGTATTGGGAAAGATGTAACACTATGGTCTTATCATGAATCATGAGATCAGTTTGTGATAATATTGGTAGAAGCATCTTATGGTTTGATACAACCATGGATGTATGGAAGGATTTAGAAACAAGGTTTGCTCAATTAGAGTCTTTTAGAATCTCTGATTTGCAAGAAGAAATCTATTGTCTTAAGCAGAACACTCTTTCAATTTCAGAGTATTATAATCAAATGAAACTTTTATGGGATGAGTTTTCTAACTTAAGGCTAATACCAAAATGCATATGTCAACCTCAATTTTATTGCAATCTCCTTCCTACCATTAGGTCCTATCAAGAAGAGGACTGTGTTATAAGATTTTTAAAGGGCTTAAATGAGTCTTATTCTACTATCAAATATCACAATATGTTAATAGATCCTCTTTCGAATTTAAAGAAAATAAATCCTCTTTTGAATTTAAAGAAAGTCTTTTCCATGGTTATTCAACATGAAAGGTAAATAAGCAATCAACAAAATTTTTCATCCATTGAACCTCAAGCTTTCTATGCTAAAAATGAATCAAATAGGCATTATTCTTACAATAAAAAGCCCATTTGCACTTTTTGTTCTGGAACTAACCACATTGAGGCAAAATGCTACAAAAAGCATGACTTCCCTCCTAATCATTCAGGAAATAAGGGGTTCATAAGCAAGAATGATTCAATTAACCAGAACAAATTTAGAGCTATTAACCAGGTTGAAACTAACCTGAGAGACCCATCTGTTTTTAAGACGCGGGCCAACACAAAGGAGCAGCATCGTGACAGATATACTCATCAAATTACTACAGAACAACACAAGCAATACATGCAACTCTTAAAAAAAGAGAAAGAAACAAAAGAGAGAGGAATGAACATTTCTAAAGTCAATACTATCTCTTCAGGAGTAGATGAAATTTTAGGTATGAAGAATTTACCTTCCTCCCAATGGAAATTGGATTAAGGTGCGCCTGACTATATAATATGTTTTCTAAATTATTTTTTCACCTGCAAAAAGGTAAGAAATATGAATGTTAGATTGCCTAATGGAGGCTATGTTCTAGTCTCACATATAGGGATTGTAAAAATTGCTTCTTTGGAATTACTTGATGTCCTTTATGTTCCTGTGTTTAATTTCAACTTAATTTCAGCTAGCAAGCTAACAAACTCTTTAACCTTTTATGGTGAAACATGTCAAATACAAGATATCAAAAGCAAAAAGAAGATTGGTTTTGCTTGTCAAAAAAATACCTATACTACCTTGAATTTTCCAGTAAAAGTAGATACTCCACTCTTTACAATCTTTCTGCACAAGAAAAATACTTATGGCACCAGAGATTAGGACACTTATCTAAAAGAGACTTCATATTTTATCTAGTATAGACCCTAATGTCAGTTATGATTTTATTGAGCAGTGTGATGTATGTCATTTTGCTAAACAAAAAAGGTTGCCGTTTTATTCTAGCTTGAGCTGTCCAAAATCCTGTTTTGATCTTGTTCATGTAGGCATATGGGGTTCCTATCATACTGCCTCTTTTTAAGGTTTCAAGTATTTTTTAACTATTGTTGATGATTATAGTCGTATGACTTGGTTATATTTTATGAAAAATAAAAGTGAAACAAGAAGTTTGTTAAAAGGTTTTATCTCGTATTTGGAAAGGCAATTTAACAAAATGATAAAATGCATTCGTAGTGACAATGGATACGAGTTTGTGATGAAAGATTATTACAGAGAAAGGGAATTTTACACGAGACAAGTTGTGTGGAAACACCACAATAAAATGGGAGAGTATAAAGGAAATATCAACACATCTTAAGCATAGCAAGAGCACTGAAAATGGAGGCAAATTTGCCTATAAAGTTTTGGGCAGATTATGTCCAACATGTAGTGTTCATCATCAACAAAGTTCCTTCTCTTCTCCTATCAAACAAATCTCCTTTCTCCATTGTTTTTGGTTATAATCCTAACTTGTCTTCCATAAACATATTTGGTTCATTATGTTTTGCTTCCACAAAATAGGCTAACAGAAGCAAGTTTGATAATAGGGCAAGAAAGTGTGTATTTATTGGTCTTTCTGCAGGTTCTAAAGGCTAAAAGGTTTTTAACATTGAATCAAATCAGTATTTAATTTCGAGAGATGTAATTTTCTATGAAGGGAAATTTCCTTACCATAGCAAAGATTTTGAGGAAACGAGTGACATTCATGATGATCATTCGTTACCGATTCATAGCACTTTTGAGACAAAAGAACAAAATCTCTTTTCTACTGGAGATAACGGTGTAGATGTTCTAGAACCACCAACAGAGAAGACACTTTTGCCAACTCCAACGGTGGAAATCTCTTTAGACTCGTATCAAAACATTCCCATCAGTTATCCTTTCCATTTGCCTCAATCTAGAAGAACTTCAAAAGAATCCAACCCTCCTTCATATCTTGAAGATTATGAATGCATTTCTCTCCCTTCGAAATCTGTTGCAAAACAATCTTGCCTCACACCTCCCCGCATCAACTTTCCCAGGTCATTTCTTATGAAAATTTATATGCACTACATAAAGATTTTTTAATTTGTCTCACTTCTTATAGTGAACCAAGAAGCGTCAAAACACAAGCATTGGAGAGATGCAATGGAAGCAAAACTAAAAGCATTAAACGAAAATAATACAAGGGAACTAACCTTTTTTCCTGCAGGAAAGAAATCTATAGAGTGTAAATGGGTCCATAAACATAAGTTCTTGGAAAATGGAACTCTTGAAAGATGTGAAAGCAGATTAGTAGCAAAAGGTTATACTCAAAGGGAGGGAATAGACTATAAAAAAACTTTCTCACCTGTAGCAACAATAACAACAATAAGAATTTTACTTGCAGTAGCAGCCTCACATGATTGGCACCTTCATCAACGGGATATCAACATTGCATTCCTTCATGGAGACTTGAATGAAGAATTATATATGAAAGCTCTAGAAGGACTTGAATTGCCGCACCTAAATAGTTCCTACAAACTAAAGAAAAGTTTATATGGCCTAAAACAAGCATCAAGACAATGACATTTAAAGTTGACAAATGCATTAATAAAATGGGGTTTCAATCAGTCTAGTGCAGACCCTTTGCTATTCACTCAAAAGGTAAAAAATAATCTTATTATTCTGCTAGTATATGTTGATGATGTTTTTTTTAGGAAGTAGTAGTCTAGAACTCATTGAAAATACCAAGAAGTATTTACATGACACCTGTAAAATAAAAGATCTTGGTCCTGCAAAATACTTCTTAGGATTTGAACTTGCAAGGTCATTAGTGGGAATTAATTTGTCTCAATGCAAATACATATTAGACCTGTTAAAAGATGCAGGATTCCTTCTTTCTAAACCTATTTCAACACCTATGGGATCAAATACAAGACTAAGCAAGGAAGGTGAAAGGTTGCAGGAGACAACTAGTATCAGATGTCTTGTTGGAAAGCTACTCTATCTAACAAATACAAGACCAGACATCTCATTCCCTATGCAACAACTGTCTCAGTATATGGAACAACCAAAAAAGATCACATGAAGGCAATTCACAGGATTATGAGATACCTTAAAAACTCTCTAGGTCAAGGGATTATATTCAGAAGTGATTCTAACACTCAACTTCGAGCATTCTTGGACTCTAATTGGGCGACCTGTCCCGATTCACGAATGTCCATCACTGGATGCTGCATCTTTCTCGGTCCCTCTTTGGTCGCATGGAAATCAAAAAAATAGAGTACAATATCCAGGAGCTCCTCAAAAGTAGAATATAGAGCGTTGGCTTCCCTTACATATGAATTACAATGGATAACATACTTATTATCAGACTTTGGAATTGAGTATGAGAAATTTTCTTACCTCTATTTTGACAATAAATCAGCTATGTACATAGTTAAAAATCCAAACTTCGATGAGCGGACTTGTGAACCCCAAATTCGTAAAACTCTTTTACTTATAAACAGTGATTTTAGCAACCATTTTTTTTCTTTTTTAAAACAGAGAAGTGTACGAGATAGAAAGGAGAACATAGTTTTCAAACCATTTAGCAAAGACTGAAGTTGGTCGGACACAAACCAATAAGTAAAATGCAGAAGCTATGAAAAAACGGTTACATGCAACGTTTGTAAACCACGTCTATACTACAATTTGTATAGACATACAACATAACAAAATCTTTAAACTAGGAGCTCGACCTTCTTCAGTATCACACCGCTTAGCCTTGCCGAAAATGCAGTCCTGTCACTAATCTCTGTCACTCTGCATACATTACATAAAACAAACACACACATGTGAGTAAATAAATACCTAGTAAGTACACTTCACAACACTTACCAAGGTAATTTAAGCCTAAGTACTTATTGGTAAGGTAGTTTAGGTGTTTTATTTACTAGAGAATTCATCCTAGATCATTAGCTTACTTCAGATAAACATTAGTACGTTATTTCGGGTCAAAACTAGGTTTCTAGGCACAATTAACGTAGGTTTATCCTGGCCCTAACGTACGTTATTCATCAGATCATTTTCCAGATTTCCTGACTAAGAATAACGTAGGTTACCCTATGGGTAACGTACGTTAATCATCATTAACGTACGTTAATTGCCAAATTAACGTACGTTAATGGCATTCTTCTTTCAACAAATCTCTCGGACCAGTCAGGCATTAAGATCACGTACATTAAAATCCATATTAACGTACATTATTTCATTCCAGGTCATTTTCTTGCACATTTAAGTTCAATCTGCACATACACACACTTCACACAACTTTCAAACACACCAAAAACAACCTTCTTAAACTCTCTTAGCATCATTGCATCTACTACTCATAATAAAACAAGGCACTCAAAACCAAGTCAGCGTATTCATAATACCATCATCAAAAAATACATCAAAACCATTCAAGTCCTCACTATGTCCATAACATAAATTCATGCTCCATCCACAACATCACATATACTCATCCATTTCATAACAAGTCACAACTTAGAAACCACACATGCCAACATGAAACTCATAAATTCTCAAATTATAACAAACCTTTATCAAAATTACATACATATATTCATCCAAGCACATACATACCATTCTACTTTCATTCACAGGCCACTTTGCCATCAAATTTCCACACTCATATGACAACAATTCCACACACCTACATACATGTTTCATTTTATTCATAACCACATATTGCATTCATCATTCTCACCATCAAATCATCACACATGAACAAGTCCACGTGGATCATACAACTCATACTCATAACTTATAACTTACATAAAAGTGCATGGTGATCAATCACAAGCCATACTCATATCATACCATAATTCACATACATTCAAACAACAACAACACATGTATTCATTCATGACTTTGAACATTCCAAATTCATAATATAATCAACCAATGATGCAGAGTGAATGAATGCATTCATGATAGTGCCAATGCAACATATGAATGCAATGCTCTTGAGCCTTTCATCTCATAAGGGAGACTCCACTCCCGTTTTCATTTTTATTTTTTTCATAATTAAGAGAGACTCCACTCTCATTTCGTGCATATGAGCAAAATCCCCTTCTTTTTTTTTCATTTCCTCCATGAACATGCATAGATGCTCATGCTATGCCATAAATGACATGTCTTAATGCAACCAAGCACTTCAAGTTTCATTCACAACTTTTCCATAGGCCATATGCTTATGAACATTCAACATGTTTCATAAAGGACATAACATTTAAGTTCCATTTGTAATTACACTCATCACACATCCATACCAAGCATACATAATTCATTTCATCCCACAACTCATAACCATATAGCCACACAACTCATATACATCGCGTTTCACAACTTACATACTCTTAGGTAACTCACACAACATTCAATTCATTTACTAGCACATTTCCATAACACCTTACCAACATTAACCACATTCAAACATACCACAACACAACTCATACCTCTTTCAAGTAATCCACACAAAGACCATTCAAACATGCAAGTCCTTTAACGACACATTCTCACTACCATTTGAACAAAATAAGTGTTAATCACATATACTTAACAATATAGAGGCGAACGCTACAATAGTTAGGTGCACTTACCTCGCTCTCCGAGAATCGGCTTATCGCTCAAATTCGATTCGTGTTCCGAACGTCACCCCCTACACAAATCATATCACATTTCATGTTATACACAACACATTATACTCAATTCCTCATTTACTCTTTAATTTCCCCAAAATCCCTAATTTTCCCACAAACCCTAAATTTCTCAATCTCCCACAAATCTTCCGATTTCTAGTTAAATGTTTATACATTTAGTAACTAGGATCAAAACTCAACAAAACCCTACCATTTCCATCTCATTTCACACGAATTTTATCTTAGGTTTAGAGAATCTTACCTTTTCTCTTCCTTGTCTCAAACCCTAATGTGAAGGGGAAATTGGATGGATTGTTGTTTTGTTGCTGAAATCTACAAGTTTGTAAGATGTTTTAGTGTTTAGGGAGCCTTGGATTGGTGTTTGGGGGTTGAGAGAGTGTTTGGGAGGGTTTGGGGAGGTTTATGTCCTGGTTTGGCTTGTTTTGGGGTATTTTATGACGCGTCCAGACCCCGATAACATAGGTTTGGAAAAATTAACGTAGGTTGAATAACATAAGTTAATCTGGGAAGTCTGGCAAGAATAACGTACATTATTCTCACCACTAACGTACATTACTCCATTTTTACAAGAATAACGTACGTTATTCTCACAATAACATACGTTACTCATGTTTTTCCAGCTATATTTTCAATTTTCGACTCTTTTTCAATTCCCGACATATATATTCCTATACATTTATTCTTCCAACTTATATTAGAGATTATTCCAACATTAAATGGATATTTTTCGGGACATTACAAGAGTAAACATAT
The DNA here is from genome assembly GCA_948193385.1 of Breynia disticha f. nivosa. Taxonomy (NCBI): domain Eukaryota; kingdom Viridiplantae; phylum Streptophyta; class Magnoliopsida; order Malpighiales; family Phyllanthaceae; genus Breynia; species Breynia disticha. Next base: position 14,638 of record CANYCX010806979.1, read on the forward strand.
AGAAATCAATTGTCATGTGGTGCGTGAAAAACTAGAAAAGACATGATTCGCTGGCTTCCAGTAGAGTCAAAGAATCAACTGTTAGACATATTAACAAAAGCTTTGCCAAAGGTTTTTTTTTATAATTTGCTCTATAAACTTATAATACACAACGTGTTTGCTTCAGTTTGTGGGGGTGTGTTGAGAACAAATGATAAAAAGAAAAAGAGAAACAGGGGCTGCATGTTGCCTGTTGATAGCAAGCAAGAAAAAGAAAGGAAGGAACGAGGGTTTTTTCATTGCCTGCAATTAAAATAAAGAGATGAATAGGAGATGGGTTCAAGAGTCAATTATCTAGATCAAAAGAAGAATAAAAGAAGGTTGCAGTAAATGGCTCATGACATGTTAGAAAGAGTCATGGTTCATTTGTATATTATCATTATTTATCTATACTTCATTCTTCTTTGTAAAAAAAAACACTAGTTATTGTTATTGTACAATGAAATAATTTTGTCAGCCTATTTAAGGCTTCTTTAATCAATAAAAACCAAGAGATTCAAAAAAAAAATTCATCAGTATATTTGTCAAAATATTATTAGTAAAAAAATATTTGAAATATCATGTAAAATAATTAAATAAATATAAATTAATGTATATATTAATATTAATAATATATATATATATATATATATATATATATATATATAAATTAACGGTTCTTTTTGGTTCCGGTGTTTTTCGGATTGGATATTCGGTTCGATTCGAGAATCTCCAAGATAGCTCTAGTTAAACCGAAATGAAATCATGGAATTGAATTGGCCTAATGAACCGTCGTTTCATCGAAATCAGAAAATGGGTGTAACCTTTGTTTTGTTCGATTCAAATACATCATGTTGAGATTCACGATGTTGTTTCCTAGTTAAGAAATTCATATGTAAGAAATTAATCCCTTAAAGCAATCTTGATCCCTTTCTCATTCCTGCAAATTACAATTGTGGATGCTCTAATTAACAACAATTTAAGATTCTGTTTATTTAGAGAATTTTTTTTAAAAAAAATATTTTCTTAATTTTTAACATTTAATACTAATGAAAAATAAGTCATATTACGCTTCTGGTATGTAATCTAAGGGTGTGTTTGGTATGGGGGAAGTTGAAGAGGGGAACTTATTTCCCAAGGAAGTTATTTACCTAGGTGTGTTTGGTTGTCATTAAGTAGGGAAGTTGATTGTTGTTTAGGGAAGTAACTTCCTCTAAATGAGGGAAGAAAAATTTTAGGGGAAGAGGTGAGTTTTAACTTTCCTATTATGAATATACTCTTATGTCCTCTTCTTTGTTAATCTTTTTTATTTTTTTAGAATCTAATTAAATAGTATATTAATTATAATTATGGATTTATAATAAATTTTATCTAATATTTTTATTTTAAATTATAATAATAATTTAAATTTTTTAAAATCATAAAAATATATTAATTCCACAATTTAATGTAACAAATAAAAATAATTTTATAATATTATATATTTCATAATTTTCAAAATTATATATATTTAACCATTTCTTTATTAATCTCTATTTTTTAAAATATTTAATTAATTATATATTTATTTTAATTATAGT